>PVKC010002336.1:0-44101 GCA_004027635.1 Crocidura indochinensis
GTAATAGATAACCAGATAGATAGAACTGTTTTGTTAGTGGGAAATGGACATTTGACAGGAATGTTTTTGTTCACAATGCTACACATGTATTTAAAAATATAGCCTGCTGGCATGTATACCAAATCTTGACAGCTTGAAAATTATAGCACATTTTGCTAGTACAATAAAATAGACTGAGGGCCAGCAAAATTCCTTACTTATAAGAGGATACTATAGAGAGAAATAATGGAGAAAATAAAGAGATAAATCCAAGATTGGTAAAATAGAGAGAAACCATTTTAGCTTCTTAGATTTTTTTGTACATAGGCATTACAAAGCTACTGTAAGGACATCATCATATAGTAGGGTTGACTTCACAACCACAGTTAAGCCTTTTGGTAATTTTTGGTTCAAATATCAGAACCCAATTTTTTATGATCATAATATGTTCTTAATTTTGTAAGTTGAAAAATTTTATACAGGTTTTTTTGTTAGTTTTTGTTTTTTTAAATACACATATTGGGGTCTGAGAGATTATTGATGGACATAACTAATCTAGAAGATGGTCTACCTGCTTCTTTATTGAGTCTGACTTTGATAATAGGATCCATACCCCTGTATATCCTTTTCAGAGTCTTATGTACTGCTTCCCAACCTTTCTCCCTCTGTGCACATAACTGAGACTCAGTATTGTCAGTGGAGACAGCGAGTAAGAAAGCTCTTTTTAAACTCAAATTAGAAAATTTAGACTCCATTTCTGGAAAGGTTGCACTGGTGAAGGGGGTGTTCATTTTTTATAACTGAAATCCAAAATACAAACATGTTTGTAATCATGGTGTTTAAATAACTATATTATTAAAAATAAATAAAATAAAATAATTTTTAAATTTAATATCAAAATAAATTGAAATTCTTGTAAAAAGGGAAAAAAAGAAAATTTAGACTTTTGTAAAAATGCTCTCACTTTCCCATAAAAAATAATGGATAGAGATGATTGAATTGTGTTATTGTAGAGGTAGGAGGCATAAAAATTATGTCAACTGTTGTTTCTTTCCTAAGACATCCAAGTTTATTTGTTTGTGTATATCGTTGTTGTTATGGCAGAGATTATACCTTCTCCAATAGAAACTGACTACACAAAGTTTAATACTCAACTGTTGTTTGTAGGTGCTGTTTGTAGGTGATTGCCTAAATTTGTCCTCCACAAATCTAGACTGCTCTCAAGCACTACTGGAACCTACTCATTGACCTCTGCAGTGTTTATACTTGGGGCTAACATTAATATACCTGTGACTCAATACACACGTAGGAGAGACTTCTAGATCTTTTGAATGTGGTACAGCACCTTACAGATTCTATTAAGGAATATGCTTGGAAATTTATTGCTTTTTACTTGGAAAACACAGGAATGTCACCAGCATTCCCATTCAATTATGTTGACATCATCCCTCTGAAATCATTATCTTCACATTACTTGAAAATATTAGCTTTCTCCTTTTCTCTTTGCAACTGAACAATTCATTATTATCTCTTCCTCAAAGGCCTATAAATGTAACTTCACTTTGACTTCTACTCTCAAACTTTTCCCTTTCTTTCACAAGGTTCTCAGAATTATTTTTCATAATGTGTAGTTGACTGTGGCGTATACGCACTCAGAATCATATACTATTATCTATTGTTTTTATAATAAATAATTAAAAATAGACTGATGTAAATTAACTTTTCTCTTGATACTTCACCCCTTGACACAGACAATGTTGAGTTTTTAATATATAGGATACATATTCGTACCAACATCCTTCTGCTTAACACAAGTTTCACCCTTCTCTTCTCAAAAGTATCTATATCTAATCATTCTTCCATTCTTAGTTCTGAGATTCTTAATTTTTCTAAAAGTCCTATTCTGTGGGCCAACTCACTATGACTCATATTCTAAAATACAGAATTCCCTAATTATATTGTTTTCTTTTTTATAACTCCATTTAACTCTAAGTTTCAGTTAATATTATGCATAATTTATTATGTTTATATCTCTAGTTCCTAGAAGACTTGACAGGCATTTAGTAGATATTTAATACATGTTTGTTAATTTGCTGATGTTATTTTTTTTTTGAGGCTATGGAGCCAAATATAGCTGTGATTAGGGCTCATTCCCTGAACCTATGATCAGAGATCACTCCAGCAGCGCTTGGAGGCAGAGCTGGAACTGAAACTGCAGTTAGCTGTATGCGAGGCAAGAACCCACTGTTTTATTTCTCCGCCCCATGGTTGATATTTGTATAAATAAAGATGGACTTTTTTCCACATAGAAAACTGTCAAATTATCTTTGAGGCTCTTTTTGCCTCAGAACCTGATTCTCAATGGACTTGTTTTCTCTGCTTAGTAACTTAAAGCCCATACTCTTTCCTAGGGTTGTCAATTTGTACGTCAAATGGCCCGTGGCATCCTGGCAACATCATTGGAAAGAAGAGTGATTTGATTTTGGGGAAACAAGAATGATTCTAAATAACTCAGATGGAAAGCAGCTTTGGTTGTGTATCTCCCTTTTAGGAAAACTCAAGGCCAATTTTTCAAAATCAGAGAATTATGAAAGATAATTACCACAATTATAATAATATATAATATTATATAATGATAACTATAAAAGACAATTATCTAAAATCTCAGCCTTTACTTGACTATTGAAGGAAAACTATACAAATCCATGCAATAGTTATATGGTTGCGAGCAGGAGCTATATTTACATTATTTATTTTTCTCTATTAATGGACAAGAAAAATGATGAGTGAAGCTTCTGCTCCTCCCTGAAGTATAGCAGAAGCCTTCTGCTCATTATTAAAGCAATTGACCTATTACTGCCATCTCAGCGAAGTCGCTGTCCAACTTTTATTTATTTAAAAAAAAAAACATCAGTGTTTATACTCCCGTGGGTTGTGAATCAAAACAGTTCTGATTTGTTAATAATTCACTAACCAGGGGCCGGGCGGTGGCGCTGGAGGTAAGGTGCCTGCCTTACCGCGCTAGCCTTGGACTGACCGTGGTTCGATCCCCCGTGCCCCATATGGTCCCCCAGGCCAGGGGCGACTTCTGAGCGCATAGCCAGGAGTAACCCCTGAGCATCACTGGGTGTGGCCCAAAAACCAAAAAAAAAAAAAAATTCACTAACCAAATAAATATTTTGATGGAAAAATCTGGGAAGCTGAAAAATAATAAGATGCAGAATGGAACTTTTGTTGTGTTTAATTTGATAATGGAAGAGAAAAAAAGACAAATGTAAAATAATAAGCAATTTCACAATTCATCATATTCTGTTAAATGCCAGCTGTTTGCAGGGTTTAAGATAATGTGTGTCATTTTTCCTCTCACATCTTCAGAATTAGGAAAACAATTTAAAAGTGCTTACAATCCTTCCTGTTTTCTGTAACAAGAAAAGTAGAGGTTGCTAGAGCTTCATTGTTTGATTCAGTAAATAACTGTCTCACCTAATTTGTGCCATTCATCTATCTAAACAGCAGTATATACAGCAGTAAATAGCAATAGTAGAAGAAGAGGAGTATCTTACCTCAAGGAGCTTACATTCAAACACAGTTCTAGATCATACATGACTAAACACATACAGAGTTTCTCAAGGAATTAGTTTCCTAATGGGCAGGTTAATTAGAAGTAGGCAAGAGAAACCTCTTTGTTATAAGGTAAATAGAAAGAGCAAACCAATTATCAGTTCATCACACACCTATCCTTCAATAGCACCTTTCTAAATTCTACTTATTGCACTTTTTGAAATAAAATCCAAGAACTTCTTTTTAATAATATACTTTTATCCCCATGCTTAATGGCAGTTGTTAGAAAATTGTAATGGCTGCAAATTTCTTTAACTAAGAAATAACATGAAAACTACCCAAAAACTTCATGTATAAAGCATCAAATTAGTGGGGAGGGGTTGTTTAAATAACATTAATGTGCATTCCCATGTATGTTTTAGGGTCTGCATTTTACACCTATTAAAATTGTATGTACTATATCCATTTAAAAGTCTTTGAGGACAAATGTACATAATCAAAATGTATGTTTCTCTAGTACACCATCCTCTCGACTACGACTGTCTCTCTACTACTGTTCTTTGGTCCTTTTCCACTCTTTTGGTAATCTCAGTTCTGGTTCTGGTTCAGTGATCAGAATCTAAATGTTTGTGTTCCTTTGACTTTGTACTCTTCTTTGCTTGTGATTTTTCCCAAGTGGAATAAGCATATTTAACACCTTCTGATTCAACTAGGAAGCTGATTATTTTTCACAAACCACGCAGATGATTTCAGTGGATGAAATGCATGGTGTTATTGCTTACAAGAATATAAAATTATTTTAAATGATACTTAACATAGCTATGTTTGGTCCTTTGCTTGAATATAAATAATGAAAGGTTTTATATGTTATTTTTATATAGTGTTATTTTTATACATTTTACAAATGTAAGAGGATACTCCAATTCAGATTAGTGTTGCATACACTTGGAAATTCATCTCTTGTTTCTCTTTGCCATAGCGAAGTCTGCACCCAGAGAAGACCATTAATCCTACACTACCAAAACAGTTCATAAATTCAGGCATTGGCTTCTACAGTTCATGCTTCATGATTTTTCATTGTACGCAAATCAAACAAAGCTAAATTATAATAACCAGTCCTAAGTAATTTTTCTATATGTTCCAATTTATGTAGTAAGTAAATATTCCCAGGGGGTTATTTTAACTATTATTCTTCAACCACTTAATTTCTAATTGCCCATATTCTCTTCATAAACCCTTTTTTCAATGGAAAAAATAAAGACTTAGATGACTCACACATCCAAGGAGAGTCTAATCTACCTTTTAAAAGTCAAGTGTATGAGATATTCAAACATTGACTGGGAACTGTAATTAATTATGGATGCCTGTGGTGATGCACCTCTTACATGAAACCACATTGAAAGTCATATGGAAAAAAGAGCCCATCTACTTAAGGAAGCAGCCATGGAATCAATAGCCAGAGCTTACTTTGTGCAGATTTAAAAACAGGAACTAAATTATTCTTGGTAGCCTTTGTTTTATCTAACTTGCTGATGATAAAATGTATTTTAGTTGAGCATTTTTCTTATTATTTTTGCTTTCTTCTTTGCTTCCCTTTTTTTCCTTGCCTCTCTTTATTTCTCCTTCAAAGAATAATTATTAGAGAAACACATCTTGAAAATACTGTTTCGGGGGCCAGAGAGATAGCACGGAGGTAAGGCATTTGCCTTTCATGCAGAAGGTCATTGGTTTGAATCTCGGCATCCCATATGGTCCCCTGAGCCTGCCAGGAGTGATTTCTGAGCATAGAGCCAGGAGTAACCTCTGAGTGTCACCAGGTGTAGCCCAAAATTAAAATAAAAATAACACACACATACACACACACACACACACACACACACACACACACACACACACACACACACGTAGTAAGATGACCTGGGTGCCAATTTTCTGATAGAATCTCAGGTTTTAAAGAGCACTTGTTCTGGATTTATGTTTTCAGACAGTCAGCATTGAATTTCTTGGAATTCCCAGAAGGGATTCCTATCCCTCAAATTTTTTGATCTTTATTTTCTTTTCTCTAAAATAGAGCATTTTTATTACTTAAACAATACTACCAAATAGAATAATAAAACACCTGTGATTCCATTATATGTCAAAGAAAAAAATGAAGAACCATTCACCTTGATTGACAGGTTTTAAAATTCAGGTGGTGTGTTTCAATAGCAAAATAAAAAATAAAAATGCATTTTCAAATTAATTATGAGAATAATCTAACTACATTAGGCACAGATATTTTTTTATTTTTGTATCTAAGAACATAGATTCACCAGCATATTACATAGAAGTACCAATCATTTACAAAGTTTTTAGAACAGTATTAAAGAGATATTACCAAAGGTAAATCTGATTTTTGTTTGACACTTATGCCATAGGTTTTTAAACCTAGAAGTATATCAGTAGTGAAGTTGGGGAAATTTAAGCATAAATCAACTCTTTGTGTCTCGTGTGTGATTCCAGCCTATATTCCGAATAAAATGAAGGCAGAAAATTGCCTTCTATAGGAAAAATATGAGCTCTATGCCAAGGACTATGAAATGAGCCATCATGGTGTTGTCCCTGTAGTCCATCTATCATCACATTTTATGAGAACTAAAAGCCTGATCAATAATTTAACAAGCTAATGGGCATATTTTTAAACACAATGCTCTCATTCAGAAAAGGAGCACTTTGGCAGGGCCAAAGAGGCAAGCTGTGCCTATGTAAAATATTACCACCCCTATTTTATGTTTTAAATAGAAGCTGCTGCTTTTTCATGGAGCCTTGGGACACGAATTATTTTGTTTACCTCATATTTCCGCATTTTTCTATAAAATTAAGAAGCTGGGGAGAAAGGATGGCAGGGCCAAGTGGTCTCAGGTGAATTGGTAGAGATAAAAATGGACAAAACTAAATATCCAAGCCAAAGTCAACAACAAGAGAATCAAGAAACCCAAACTTTAACCATCTCTAATTAAAATGGGCCTGTTATACTGACAGGCTAGGGAGCAAAGGGTGGTAGTATATGATGCACTCATATACTCATGGTGGAGGAAGGTCAACACTGGTAGTGGGATTGGCCCTGATTTACTATATATCTAAAATCTAACTATGAAGGGCTTTGTAAATCATAATGCTTTTAATAAAATAAAAACAATTGGAAACTCTCTGCTCATTTTTAATGCTTAACTTGGAAAGTGGAGTGCACTGGCATGAACAAAGGGCATGCTGTCTTCACTATCTTCAGAATGGCTCTAGTCCTTCTTGCTCTGCAGTGTTCCTATATCTTCCCTTTTTTGCTATAATATTTGCCATATCATATATATCATATATGTTAATATATAATAAATATATAATATTATGTAATTATAATATAATATGTAATATATTACATGATATTAATATTTTGCTATAATATTGTTTTCTATCAACAATGCATCTCTCTACTCTAACTAGTTTTATTTAAAGGCACTGTTTGTAATGCAATGAATAGCTATTCCATGTGTACTTCAAGTAAAATTGTTTGCCCTAAAGATAATTTTAAGTAATGAAGACCCTTTATTAGGCATTTTGGTACAATATTCATTCAATAAATTTATATGGTATCTTATAATATGTCCATAAAATATATATGTATGCTATTGAGTTTATACAATATATGATCGTGAAGTTTGTGAAACCAATCATAAATAGTTAAAAACATTGCTGGCATTAGCTGTGAATAGTTTTTTTTTCCAGATTTTATTGGTCATTTAACACTCAAGTTCTTTTTTATTGTTACATTTAATTAAAAAATTTAAATTGAATCTCATGAATTACAAAGTTACAAAGTTAGTCATGATAATTTTTAGGAGTATAATGCTCTAATACCAATCCTTTCACCAGTGTCCACTTCCTTCCACCATTGTCCCCAATTTCCCTTTTGGCCTTAGGTTGCCTCTATGAAAGTCACTTTTTTCTTTCTTCATTTTAAGCACAGTGGTTTACAGCATTGTTATTGAAAGGTATCATGCATATCACTTTAACCCTTTTCAGTGTCCAATTTATTTCCCTCTATCATTGTGATATTGGTCTTATATGATCTATTTCCTTTCCCCCTTCCTACTATATCAAGCTTCCTTCTAAGGATCACTTCTGCTCTTTGTTTCTTTTTTTTATAACATTTTTTATTTAAGCACTTGGTTACAAACATGATTGTGGTTGGGTTTCAGTCGTATAAGATGACACCCCCCCCCCCATCACCAGTGTAACATTCCCATCACCAATGACCCAAATATCCCTCCTCCCTCCCTGCCCCCACCTGTACTCTAGACAGGCTTTCTATTTCCCTCATATATTCTCATTGTTAGGATAGTTCACAATGTAGTTACTGTGAATAGGTTTTTAAATCTTGATGATATATTTCTATTTCCTTTTTTCTCTTTTCATTTCTTCTGTATTTTGTATTTTAGCAAGTTCATTAGGCCAAGTTAAAAGCTATTAAAGCCAATAATTGTGGATGAGCAGAAATTTAGCAGTTAGAAATTACAGAGGAAAAGGTTCTATTTCCAGAACCAAATGATCTCCCACATAGTCCACAGGGATCTCCGAGTGAGCCCCTAAGCACCACCAGATTTGCCCCTGGTCACATGGATGGTCCTGACAGCCTTAGCACTGCAGATACCATAGCATCATCACAATCTTGGGTACTGGCATTGAACTGCAATTCAAGTTGGTTGAAAATCAAGGGTGGAGTCCCCAGACCTCCTGAGTACCCCTTCATAGGCCCCTAGACAAACAAATCAAACTAACAGGATAATTGGTAACTAAAGACTCAGGTGGAAAATCATTTGTACACATTTAGATCATACTGTCCCATTCTTCCCTATAACTCTGCTTATGCCTACATTGAAGGATGACCCACCAATGTCAGTCCTTTTATTCAATGTCCTGACATCACAATGTCTGTTACAGTATTTTAAATATTTCTCTGTGAACTCAAAATACATGAGTACATAGGTTTATTCCCCAGAGACTGGATTTTCTCAATTTGAGCCCTGCTTACTTTGTGCCTAGTCTTCATGTTAAAAAAAATTGGGCTTTTAATGAAACAATTAACTCCAAGAAGGACTTCTAGCTTCCCTTTTTATTTTATTATTTTTGGAATTTGGAGTTATGGTTGTAGTGTTCAGGGGATACTCCTAACTATGCACTCATAAATCACTCCTGGCAAACCTGTGGGGCAATATAGGGGGTCAGGGATCAAAGTCAGGTCAGCCGCATGCAAGACAAACATCACACCCTCTATACTGTCACTCTGGCCTGCCTTTCTTACTTTTAAGTATAGTAACAAAATAATGTAGACTTGCTTCCTCTTAGATTATAGCATAATTTAGAACTTTGATATTTAATGGGTAGCAGATAGAAAAGCATCAAAGGCAGCCAGGGGCAGCCTAAAGCCTGTTGAATCTCAACATCCAATCTCAGCAGCCCCTCTAAGTTACTTGCTGTCATTACATTTGGTACGTGCACTTGGTGTCTCGGTCTTCGGCTTAACCACTGCTTATGATGTCATTTCCTGTCTTTGTCACTCAGAGATAAAGCTTTGCTTGTCTAAGCTTATGCATTTCTCTGAGTGGCAATATTTCGAGCTACAGCGAGTTGCAGCTAGAAACAATATTTGCCAATTTGTCTTTCCAAGACAATGCCTTGGGGAGCCCTGAACAACAGTATTCTTAAGACATAACCAGGAAACACCAAAATAAATAAAAGACAAGAATAAGTCAAGGGAGTTGCTGTTCTTCAAAGATAGCAATACATAGTGTTAGAGAAATCAGTCAGTCTCTACTTCACACAGCATATTCCTTTATTCTTAATGAGCCTTACTCTTACTCTCAACACACCCACTGAATAGGTTGTATGTGTGTGTTTGTACAAACCATTTATCTGGAACTTAAATGCTGTCTGCCTTTACGTGCTTTTAGCTGCACAATGGTTGCTTTTAGCAAGCCAGATCTGCATGGTTAAGCTGTGCTTGCAAAATTTTTCTTCTTAAAGTGCAGTCAATTGACCATGGACCAGCACTAATTTGTTTCTAACCAGAAAGGCATTGTACACTGGCTGCCCTGTACAAGTAATTGCCACTCTCATCACCAGGGCGCTCTTTTATTCCCAGCAAAGAGGCATTTTAAATGCAGCAGTTTTACCTCAGCTCTCAGCCTTACGTCTGCAAACTGCTTTCTTCCAAAGGCCAATTTTCCATCCATCCTGTGTTAAGTTTTTGACTTCCTTGAAAACCAAGACTTGAACTTAGAAAGAAATTCTGAGTCTATGGGAGAATAGGTTTGCCCACAAAATCCTGGAGAAGCATTATGTTAATACTCTAATGAAATGATAAGCTGTCTCGCCAGACAATAAACTCTTCTTTATAACGTTCTTAATGTAGACTTTTTATTTATAATCTTACTGAACATTCACAGAGACCTTTAAAGTTCCATCTTCAATTCCAGCACTGGAGGGCCAGTGAGTGATTTCTAGGACATGATTCAAATTCTTTGAGCATTCAGGCTATAGCATGATTTTCCACAATAATCTCCAGTCCAAGAAACTATAGTTATCCTGAAGCATGCTACTTATATTGTCTTATTTCTTATTATAGTAGTGACATGAGATGATTATTATATTATATAATATAATTGTATATTATATGATTATTAGGATCAAATGAATATTATTTTATAGTGAATAGAAGTTCTCATGACGACAATTGCAATTATATGGTATCAACTACAGATACAAAGCTGAATTCTAAAAGTTTGAAATTAAGTCCTGTTAAGAGGACATTTCTAATTTAAAAAATTTTGAATTAAACTGGCAATGTAAAAATTAGTGACATAAAAACTGAGCTTTTTGTAAATAACTTCTCATGAATCTCAAGAAAGAACATTATATCAACTAAAATTTGGGGAATTTGATTTCTGTTTAAATAAGGTATCTCAAGAATATTATTTAAAATAGTCCTCTTCATTTTTTTCTTTTTTTGACCTTTATAATAAAAATCTTGAATTGCCTCAGGGGAAATATTGGGATATAAATATGATAGAAGATAGAAGAGCTACTGGCCTCCAAGATAAATTTGCAGTCCATCAGTAGTATTCTTTTCAAATACTATAATTTATAGTCTTAAAAGTTTTCATCTAAGATTCCAAAAAATAATTCATCCTGTCATTCCAATTTAAAAGAAAAACATAAATTGCCAAGAGAATATACACATAGATTTTTCACTCTCTTCTGTGTAGCAAGATCCTTCCTTTTTATTTCCAAAAAGGGAAAAGGTGAAAAAGAGAGGGGTGCCAAATTCAACATGCAGAATTGTTTCAATGGGTGAAGCTACAGGGTTCACCTTGAGTTGAACTTGGACATCTAATTGTTTGGCTCTTCGTTTCTTCCTCACCATTTTCCAGGTGAGGAATCAATTAAGTCCCACAAATTGTCTATTCCTTCACCCATGAAGAAGAAAGTCAATAACTTTGTTTGCTCCAGAAGATAATTGTCACGGTTTTATCATTCCATATATGAATTAGGTTTAGACTTTGTACGCAGTGAGCACTATTTACTTTGGGATAGTTATTTTATGTAATCAGTGGTTATTAAGAATAATGGATCCTCCCTTCTCTCTCTCTCTCTCTCTCTCTCTCTCTCTCTCTCTCTCTCAGATACACACACCTTCCATAGTAGTAAGGAGGATTTCCAATTATTTTACCACTATTTTTAGAGATTATAGAATTTTAGTATGATACATACAAAAAGAACACTTTTTCAAGACTTACAAGGGCCATTAGTAATCCTGATATCCATAATTTCCTTTGCTAAATTAGTGTTGGTTGTTTGTTTAAAGTCAACCTCATCCTATGGAGCTATTGCATTAAGACAATAGATAGCATCTCTGAGTATTTTCGATTATCAGTACTATATTCAGTCTTGGGAACAAAAGTTTATAGACTGTAACCTTGTCTGCACCATTGCCAGGACATGACATTGAAATGGTTAAAACAAACCCAATTTTCTTTCTGAAGTAACCCACATAAGCACACCAAGAACTACAAGTACTTAACAGTACATTCCTAATGAAGCTAACATTATACTTAATTAAAACATTTCAATTTATTTTATTTATTTATTTTATTTTATTTATTTATTTATTTATTTTTGGTTTTTGGGTCACACCCGGCAGTGCTCAGGGGTTACTCCTGGCTCCATGCTCAGAAATCGCTCCTGGCAGGCACGGGGGATCATATGGGGCACCGGGATTTGAACAGATGACCTTTTGCATGAAAGGCAAACGCCTTACCTCCATGCTATCTCCCAAGCCCCTTCAATTTATTTTAAATATTTATAGCTTGTTCAGTAATTAGCAATACAGTTTTAAAAATTTTATCTATCTGGGGCCAGAGTGGTAGCACAGCAGTAGGGCATTTGCCCTGCACATGGCTAATTCAGAAATGATGCAGGTTCGATCCCCATTATCCTGAATGGTCCCAAGCCAGGAGCAGTTTCTGAGTGCAGAATCTAGAGTAACCTTTTTGCACCGCCAGGTGTGGCTCAAAAAATTACCTATCATTGAAAATTATGTACTGCCTTTTTACAAATTGCTTTTTTATTTTTTCAAGAGCAACAAATCTATATTTTGATTTTTTAAGTTTTTGATTCACAAAAATAAAGTACCCAAGTGTGAAGTATTTAGAGTTAATATTGGAGTAGGAAAATATGTGAAATGATGAATGACTCGGAAAGAGATTTTAGCTAAATACAATTAGTTTTTATGCAAACATTAACTGTTTCTTTATTGTTGTCAAAGCTGTTCATTAATTAGACAGCAAAGATATAAGTTTTCTTAGAGTCTAATTCTATTTCAACCTGTCTGTAACAGACAAAATCTGAAACAAGTGTTTAATTTGAGAACTTAGCCTACTCTAGTTCTTCAGTAATTTGAAAGTAATTAGAGGGTAGGTCTTTATGGTAATAATTCCAAAACAGAGAACAGTAGCTCCAGAGAGTAATAAGTTCAAGCACAGAAAGGGGATACCAATCTCATTTTCCATTTTAATTTTCAGAGTACTTTTGAAATAGTTACTCAAGTGTATGATTTTTCTTCACATTAGTCTATGCAAGCAGCCACAATAAGCTACCCCAGACTGGGGGGTCTAAGCAATAACTCAGTTATTGGATGAAAGGGTGGAGTGGGGTGTTCACAAGTTCATTTTCCAGTGCAATATCTCTTCTTCACTTCCAGAAACTATCTCTAACAATGTTTGTGCTTCCTCCCTTGACATCTTCTCTGAGCATTCTGCTTGGGTACAGAAGAATATTAAAGGAGAAAGAATTATATTGAATAATAGAGAGGTGTGGTGGTCTTTTCCATCTCTTTCTCTTCTTAAAAAACTTCCATCTACATGTGCCAGTTTTGATATGATTTCCTGACAATGAGGAAATGGTAACAACTTCATCTAAGAGCAGGTTGTCTTACCTCACCATCTAACGATAAGACAAAATCAGAAGACTTGACATTCTTTGATCTGTGCAAAAGTCAAAATCGCTATCTACAGATGACTGTCTGTGACAACCATGACTGGGCAGAATATATTCTGAGATCAATAAAAAAAGCCCTAGTCTAGGTCTTTGTCTACGATCTGTACAACCAAGATCTCTAATTCCAGAGTTCTGACTGGACAACTGCAACTGAATGGGTCTTCTGGAAACATAACGGAAGATTCTATCCCAGGCTTCATCCTAGGATCAGTGCAATAACCAAGACCACCAACTACAGAAGACTGATTAAAACGTCAGTGAAGGATCAGAACTTCTAGAACCATAAAGACTTCATTATAAGCTCTATTCCTTGACCTGTGCAGATACCAAGATCTCTAGATACAGAGGTCTGATTTTGATCACCCATGATGGAGCAGAAGTCTTTCATACACCACAAAAGGACCTAGGAGACAGTAAATGAGCATGCAAGGAGTTTGTAGTTATTCTCATGACAGTATACTTTAAGGATCGAGAGACTCTGTATCTCTTAGGCCAAGGGAGTTCCCATTCTAATTTCCTCAATATTTACTGTGCCTATATAGAAAAAAAAGAAGCAGCACACAATAAAAATTTTTATTTATTTTATTTTATTTATTTATTTATTTATTTATTTTGGTTTTGTTATTGTTGTTTTTATTATTTTTTTACTTTCTGCTTTGTTTTTATTTCAGGGCCGTGGTTATTATGTGGTGCTTGTTT
Source organism: Crocidura indochinensis (assembly GCA_004027635.1). Taxonomy (NCBI): domain Eukaryota; kingdom Metazoa; phylum Chordata; class Mammalia; order Eulipotyphla; family Soricidae; genus Crocidura; species Crocidura indochinensis. The sequence goes on from PVKC010002336.1 coordinate 13,828, forward strand.
TTATTGCTATAGTGCTCATTGGATTTTTTGTTTGATTTTTCTTTTTGTATTATAGTAGTGATTCTATTCCTTTTTTCCTTTCTTCTCACAAATGGATGTGAGAGCCTCTAAGGATTCTGCTCATTTTTGATCTGTTTGATTTTTACCCCATTTTATTGCTTTTCTTTTCTTCAAACAAAACCACATAACTTGAACCATCTTGTACTGCCTCTCAACTCAAGGGGGGAAATAATGTAGGGTACCAAGACCAAACAATTGTATGATCACTAAGTAGTAATAAAAATGATCAGCCTTAAAAACACCAAATCCAAAGAATTAATACCCAATCTACAACAAGCTACATACAGAGGGGACCACTTATATTGCAACCTGGGGGTTAGGGAGGGGGATATGGGATGCAAGCTGGGAACGGGGCTGGAGGGAGGACACTGTGAAAGATATTGGTCACAATAAAATTTATCATAAAAAAAGAACTTTCATATCTATCAGATTAGGATTTAACCTTTTAGTTTCTTGTAACCAATTGCCCACTTATCTCAAAATTAATTTTGACAGTTGAATTTGAGGTTGGGGGTTGGGGGTTCCTCAATTTAGCACAGAGCACCACAGCAAATAAGTATGGTATGTATTGGGGAACTTCATGATGAGGAGAAGTTGCTTCCTAGAGCATCTGCCACTTTTGGACATCATGCAGAGAAGAGTTTATGGTCACTCTTACTTATCTTTCAGATCAGCATTTTCATGACCCACTTGTCAAACTATGGGAACGACCGCCTTGGGTTATACACTTTCGTGAACCTGGCCAACTTCGTGCAGAGCTGGACCAACCTGCAACTTCAAACTCTACCTCCAGTGCAGCTAGCCCACAAATACTTTGAGCTCTTTCCAGAGCAGAAAGACCCTCTCTGGCAGGTAATATCCAACATCTAAACATGTCCTGGGTAGGCAAGGAAAGAAACTTGCAATTTGTATGTGCCTACGTTGTAGTGGGAAAAACTATTAGAAAGATATTAAGACTGGCATTCAACATATTTTCTTCTCTGATTATTCCTTATCCTATTGAACTTTTATTGTATGAATGGTTTCTATTTGGGACTTGTTTTCTTGAGGATTTGTTTGATTAGGTCACAAATTTTGTATGGAGGTAGTAGCTACCTGTTTTGACTCATGTTTTACATGATCCAAATTAGCAGAAAAAAAAGAGAAAAGAAAAAAATGAATAGAATAGCAGAACTTTGTAATTAGGAAGATCGAAATGCAATGCCACCATATTCTATGGTTTGTAACTAGACCTTGAGCTATATATTCACAATAGATAGTGAAAGCAATAGGGAGAAGAAATTGTTTGCCCTGTGCTCATAGAGTTTTCATCTATTCTTCTCCTTTTTAAAGAAAATCAATCTATTTTACCTAGATCAGATATGTTCACTATGATGGTCCATTTTAGACCAGCTTTTTACAATAATTCAAATTCCACATGAGGGGCCTGAGCAGTGGTGCAGTGATAGGGTGTTGGCCTTGCACATGGCTGACCCATGATGGACCTCGGTTCAATCGCTGGCATCGCATATGGTTCCCCAAACCAGGAGCGATTTCTGAGTGAATAGCCAGGAGTAACCTCTGAGCATCACCGGGTATGGCCCAAAAACAAAACAAAACACCAGATTCCACATGAGACCACTCAATACCAATGCATGAAATGCAAATGATCTACTTCTTAGCACTTCTCTAGAAAAATGCAACCTTTACCCTTCCTTCTTTAATTTCCATTTCCCTAAACAATTTGCTGGTTGCAGGGAATAGATCCAAAAGCTCCCTACTAATTATTGAGGAGTGACATGACCACTAATGCAAAATCACTGTGAACCTAACTTTCTACTTTCTCAAGACAATGTTTTCTTCTTATTCCATCCATTACATAACATATCACTGTCCTTATAGATGAGACTGCATGCGCATATGTAAGAATCTAAAATGTGCAGAGTAAAACTAGCTGCATTCTAGAGAATACAGAGGGAAAGAGAATAGAATGAATATCTCCTCTAAAATTCAAACGAAGAGTTCTCTGTTATCCTTCACTCTCATAGATTACAAAATGTGATTTAAATTGCCATACTTTATATAAATGATTATTCAGAAATACTTTTGTGCTTAATTAAACTGTACATTTTAATTCCTTTACACTTATGATAAGTGACTTTGCCATCTATAAATCTGATGTTTTAGTTAGGTTGTCATATAAGAAAATACTTGTTAGTAATGTAGATAGCTGCACCAAGTAGGAAACAAATTTCTTAAAGGTAGAGCAATGTGTCCCATGAATGTACTCAGAAGTACTCACAAATTTATGCAATTGATGAATCATTGATAGTAAATCATGTCTCATTTTACATGTTTATTAGGGTGTAGATTGAAAATGTACTTTACATTTCCTGGCATAAAAATATTTTTAGGAAGAATGTATAGAGCAGGGGTCTCAAACTCAATTTACCTGGAGGCCTCAGGAGGCAAAGTCGGGGTGATCCTTGAGTGCAAAGTCAGTAGTAAGCCTTGAACATTGGGGGGTGTGACCCAAACAACTAAAATAAAACAAAACAAAAAAGATTCATCTAGGGCAGGGCCACAAAATGTACGGAGGGCCGCAAACGGCCTGCCGGCCATGATTTTGAGACCCCTGGTATAGAGGGTCCAAAACTTATTGTGCTTACAGGGCTCAGGGCTTAACTCCTGTCTGGCTTTGTACTCAGAGATAACTCCTGATGATGTTTAGGGAACATAACAGATGCTGGGGATCAAACCTGGTTCAGCTGCATACAAGGCAGGAATTATATTTAAAAATATAACATGTGAGTCTTTTAAAAATTAACAATTGCATTCATAAATATTGAAAATATCAGTTAGATTGTATCTTTGGGTGGTTAGTACAAACTGGTAGTGCTCAGGGCTTACTCTTGGCTCTGCAGTCAGGTCTCATTTCTGATGGGGTTCAGAGGGCCATATGTGGTGTCAGGAATCAAACCAGGTCACCCTGTGTCCTAATATTGCACATTTTATTAAAGAGTGGATATCATCCAAGAGGTTCTCAAACATGTGGGGTTCATCAACAGGATAATTCTAAATGTTGGTTATATCATTCTAAATAATAGACACTGTGAGAGTTTTATGTTATAAGTCAAAACCAGAAATAGAAAATAGAAAAAAAGGCTATGTCACCTTAGAATACATATATGAATACAATTAGAGCATTTGCTAGTATTGCATATTATAATTTTGAAGAGTATCAAATGATAAATTCCAAGTAATTTCGTAATAAATTATGCTAGATATTTAAAAGCTTTATAGAGATCCATCAGACTTTGTTGGCACAACTGATATGGTTATGTATTTTAATATATATATATTTCAAAGCAGCCTATTATGAGTAAGTAACAATCAATAAGCAATTATATTTTACAAAAAGACATCTTGCATATGTGGAAATTATATTATTTATGTGTTTTATTTTGAATGAAAATATATGTAAAACTGCTTAAAATGGAAGGTACTTTCCATTAAGTAAAAATAATACATTCTCAGAAAATCCTGAAGAAGAAAAGGAGCAATAGAAAGTAGAATAGTTTGGGGCCCAGTGATAGTACTACAGGTAGGGCATTTGCATTACACATGGCTGACCTGTGTTTAATCCCCATCATTGAATATGGTGCCCAAGCCAGTCAGGAGTAACTGGTGAGCCTGAGTTCAGAGCCACGTAGAACAGTTAAGTACGATAGGTAATTTGGGAGGCTATAAGATATTTTTTAGAATAGTTGACTTACTGATGCAAAATCTAATAAACTTTACAATACCATATTCCTGAGATAACATATAGTTAAAGCAGAGAGTGAAAGTGCATAATAGTTTCAGAATTTTTTCCAGGTGGTAATATCCTCTCTCACATTTATATTTATAATAACAAAGGAAAATGTATAAGCTTTATGAATCTTGTTTTTTAATTTGGTGGAAATTTAATTTTACAAAATACATAGCAACACTAATTAAATGTTTGGTAACCCATTCATCACAAACCTACAGTTAAGACAAATTAATATTATCTGTTTTTCTCCTTGTTCTATATTGTCAAACAGTAATGTTCAGGGATATTTTAGTATTTTTTAGAGCATGACTTTTTATTTAGTGTATTTTACTTTAAAAAAAAGTAAATCAACTGTTACTTTTCTTTAGATTTTCAATTCACACTTTTCTATTTCCACAAATAAAGAAGAAAATGTGCAAAATGATAATCTTCACATCGACTTAATTTTCTTTGGAGCCTTATGTAAATTTTTTTAGCACCAGCTACCATGTATGTGAAAGCATTTTGTCACCTAATTAAAAAGTGCCATATGCATATCTGTCATTGGTCTCTATGGCAAGAACAACAGTACAGCTTTACTTGCTTCCCTGGAAGCTGCTTCCTTCAAAGTTGGCCAATATGACAATATGCACCATTTAGACATATTTGAAATTGTATCCCCAGAGGATCCCTCCTTGTTTTCGCCTCCTAAAGTGTAAGACTTGAAATCCTATTCACAATTACCTATTCATTTTTACCCCTTTTTGTTTTGATCAAATGATCATTGGGAAGCATCAAGGAATAGGCTTTCCTCTTTATTTTTTTTTTTTAAACTCTCATTGTAGAAACCAAACTACAACCTGGAGGCTCTTGGAAAGTCAGAGCATTATGTAGTCTTAATCGATATGTTTAAGCTCTCAAGCTGGAAGTGCTTCAGTTCAGTCTCAATCTTCTCTCAGTACCTCTGTTCTTACTATCAACAAACATATCAGGCATGTTGGGGGAGACAGAAAAGAGCTTTTGTTTTTCATTCTATGGATATCTCTCTGATGAGACAAGTCAAGCATAGAGCTTCCTATTTTTGTTGAGTCTAGATGTGAAATCTCTCGTGCACTTCAAAGAGTGAGGGAAAAAAATCTGAGACACAAGCAAATCACAAGCTCTAGTAACAAATACACCCCTGTCACCCTAGTTCTAGAACTGTGTCTATTGTAGGAAGAACTAAATGGTGACACAGAGAATTATAGATGAAAGCAGGAAAAGGTGTGTGAGACATCAAGTCCAGCCTATTCAATTTCAAGAACAAATAGATGACAATTCAGTTATTTGACTCAGAGCAACATTATGACTCAAGTTTTTTCATTCCACTCCAGTATAGCTGTAACTGCACCAAGAGGATAATAAATTGGTAGGATAATAAATCTGTTGCACCTATCAGCTCTGGAAAAAAAAGAAATTTTAGGGCTATCTAGTTATTTCATAAAAAATAAGAAGATATGCAGTGAATTTATTTCACCTTTTGAAGTAATTTTAAAGTCTTTAGAAGCCATATGACTGCCATTATGTGAACACAATGATATTATAAATATGTTTTCATATTTATTTATTTATTTATTTACCACTCCATAACTTATGCATGACTCTCTTATTACATTGGCCATACAAAATCCACAGACCCAGGCGACTAGTCCAGGTCAACTTATACAACCTTAAGTAATATGTCTGCATATCATAAAATTTAGAATGTAGAATCTAGCATAGCCACTGTCATTAAAAATGATGAATGAGGGACCAGAGTGATAGTACAGCAGGTAGGGCACTTGCCTTGTATCCTCCCTGCCTTCCTGCTGGTCTGAGTTCAATCCCCAGCATCCAGTATGTTCTGCCAAGGACACTAGGAATATTTCCTGAGTGCAGAGCCAAGAGTAACCTCTAAGCATCACCATGTATGGCTAAAAAAATTCAATGAGAAAAACATTATGAAGGAAGAAACAAAACTCTGTGTGTGTGTGTGTGTGTGTGTGTGTGTGTGTACATGTGCAATCAACAATAAAAGTAGTGTGCTTGTTTCTTAAAGAAAAGTAGGCATGTGGTGGGAAAAAGTCTAGAGTAGATCACTTCTGGAAGGAGAACTTTTGAGAGTTACCAGAAGGACTGCTCTTTGGTTGGGTTGGAAGCATCATAAGAAACTACCAATGTAGATTCTGAAGATGAAAGATAAGTAAAATTTTTGAAAAGGAAATGTCAACCAATATAAAAGATGCTTTAAACTTTTTTTGTCAAGGTAGATAAGAGCAAGGAGGAGCTGAAATGAGAACAATTGTCTGCCCATGGGAAAATGAGTAAGTTTATGATTATGCAAAAAAGTGAGACTTTCAAAAAATGTGATAGACATGATAGGCTTTTTAAGAGCAAGACATTAAGGTTTAAAAAGAATGAACTATAATTACCCCTAGAGCTGGGGAAATTGGATTCCTAGAGTTGCTCATCTCTAATCTATACCTTCATCTTTTAGCCTTACTGGTGAATTGCCCAAAAGAGTTTTTTTTCCTTTACTTCACAGATGGCAGAGTAATGATCCAGATACAATTAACTTATGTATTTTCCCTAATCAGCATTTAAATGTATAGATTTCTATACTGTATTTCTTTTCTAAACTCAAAATAGTATCTAAACCTGTCAGTGTTGCTTCCCAATCATACAGATAATGCTTCATGATTTTTAATACTTTAATTTAATATAAATTTCAATCACCTTGTTTTGATTATATGAGGCTTTCAGACATTTGACATCTAGAAATGGTGGCAGAAGTCAGTTTACTTTTTCTGTCAATCATTTGCATAGATAACCTTATCAAATGTCAACCACACACACCAAAAGCAAACCGTTATTCACATGGAGTTATTGAGAAATTACTTGCAGTTAACTTCCCAAATACAATCAAATAAAATCAAGTTAAAGTACGCTCATATACTTTTGAATAAAATTATTATGAAACAAGTATATTTGAGCATCTAAGCAATTATAACATACACACACCAAAAGAAAAAAGAAAAAATTTGTGTGTGAATGATAGCAGTGTCTTATAATTTTAATGCTATTTATACTGTTTAGACCAACTTATAAAAACTATTATAGGATATAAAATTATTTCTTCTACTGGGTTAATTATCTTACAGTATTTCCTCAAAACCATAGGCAATAAATTATTACTATATGGGTGGTCTAGGGTCAGCTTTTTGAAGATACTTGGGGCTACAGAGCAAATTTCATCACCTTCTCCAGGGATCCATTTAACTCTGACATTTTATGAGAAAAATAATAAGATTGATTCATTAAACACAGATGCAATATGATCAAAATGAAGTAGAACTCAAAAATAAATTGGAGATGACTCTGTGCTTAAAGCAGCACTCAGAGAAGTATTCCAGAATCACAGCTCTGATCTGCTTCCTTCCATCTTGTTCTTGCTGACTATTAGGGTATTTTATTAGGAAAAGCTGGAGTAAGAATCAGGCTCTTTAGAGCTACAGAAGCTCTAAAGAGCTGTCTATCAGATTTTAAAAAAAGGCCTTTCTATGTTTCTGAGGGGCTGCCGAAGTTTTTCAGGTGAAATTGAGTGTTTCTTAAGCTAGTACACACCTCAGAGTCTATTCAGAAGACTTTTCTGAGGTCAGTATGAAGAACTTAACCTCCTTGGCCAATTAAAACTTTTCCTCCTGAGTTCATGTGGATGATATCTGAAGCTGCAATGACATTTTGAAAAACAAAGGAAGTAATTTAAGGTCATTAGCCAGCTATACAATACATATTTGGAACAAACGATTTTAAGACATGTTCAAGCAACATGGTATAAGCAGAAGAAATCTCAAAAGCATCAAAACAGATACAGAATTTCAAAACACAAACAAATATACCTTTGGTATCATTATTTAAGAGGGAGGCCAGAAGTTTCAAACATTCATCCTTAATAATAAGCATCTACCATGAACTCCATTTGGTTTTGGTGTTTTGTTTGTTAAGGTCTCAGAATATATTAGTTCACTGAAATAGGTCCATGACTCAGAAGGGATTCATCAATCTTTCACTGATAATTCCATAGGATTCTTATCAGCAACGAATATAGAAAAGCAATGAGCAAGGCTGTTTTAAAAGTAGAGACAAGGAAATTAAAATTAAATACAATATATTTTTACAAATATTTTGTACAGTTCTTAAAAATGAGACTTTGGGGGGCCGGAGAGATAGCACAGCGGTGTTTGCCTTAGCCGACCCAGGGCCTAAGGTGGTTAGTTCGAATCCCGGCATCCCATATGGTCCCCCGTGCCTGCCAGGAGCTATTTCTGAGCAGATAGCCAGAGTAACCCTTGAGCACCACCGGGTGTGGCCCAAAAACAAAACAAAACAAAAACAAAAAAAATGGGACTTTGAGATAAGCCACATGAAATGTATAAATGTGTAAACTTATTATGAATTATTGATTTGTAATGAGAATGGAAAATTGGTGCTCCTTTGCTTCCAAATAACATGACTTCTCAGTGTGTTGGTAGGTCTTTTTTTTTTTTTTTTTTTTTTTTTTTGGTTTTGGGGCCACACCTGGTGACGCTCAGGGGTTACTCCTGGCTATTAGCTCAGAAGTCGCTCCTGGCAGGCACGGGGGACCATATGGGGAACAGGGGGATTGAACCGTGGTCCATCCTAGGTTAGTGCAGGCAAGGCAAGCACCTTACCTCCAGCGCCACCGCCCGACCCCCCTTGTAGGTCTTATCTCTTAGATTTTATCCATGACTTTACTTCTCTTCCATCTACCCTATTTCTGACTACTTAATGAAACTCTTCCCCACCTCATTACTTGTTCTCTATGCAAAACTCACCAGCACCACTTTACCTGGTGAAGGCAAAGTCACATGTGTTTTCACTAGAGTGACACAATTATCTCAGCTCGCTAAAGCAATCTTCACTGAAGATATTTCAAAGTGTTACTATGTCTATAGTACAAAATACTAAAAGCAGTATATCACTGTCTGTAGCGATTTCTTATACTTCAGAAATAATTGGATTGGAGAATTTGAAAAGTTATAATTACTTCATGATTTTGAACTTCAGAAAAGCAATGGAATAAGGTATGAACTCAAAGGACATGCTTTGCATTTTCTTGTGAAAACCCTTTAACCTTCATTATAACTATTGCCAGAAAGTTCTCTCTCTCTCTCTCTCTCTCTCTCTCTCTCTCTCTCTCTCTCTCTCTCTCTCCTAACCACCACACTATTTAGCTATAGAGACAGACCCAGCTTTGCATTTCAAATCTGAAAACTCACTTAGTATGTGACCTTCAGTAAGACTTAAATAAAGCACCTTGCATCTTAGATTTCTCTGCTATAAAGAGGGGATAATATTATCTGTCTTTCCAGGTTGCTTTGAGGATTAGTAATAATCTATGTCAAGCAAGTGGCTTGAATATGAAAGGTGATCAATAAAAGTTAGTGCTATGTTAGTTGTTATTCAAATATGCAGACAATGTAAGAAAAGTCAGAGTAGGAAAAGTTCAACATTTTCAGTATATAAAATAAAAAATGTAAAACCCTGTTCATGAAACTATGATTAGCAGACACAGAGAAAACATGCCAAAGAGAGGTAAAGGCAACAATATAGATGTCTGGAAAGTCCTATCATGACTCAGAAGAAAAGCAATTTTAAATAAATACAACCTGCCTGGGCAGGTAACAAAAGTTACCAATTATAAGATTCCTGCATAAAGCTATGCAAATTAAATCATTAGTAAGAAAAACATTTGGAACAATAAATATTTTAAAATCCTGGGAATTATATTAGACAGTTTACTTCTATCATCCCTGGTAAGATAGTACTAGAAATAATAATTACTTTGCCAACCTAAACAATTCATGTTCACCTATGTTCTATCTGTCAGACTCAAAGAAAACTCTTCAAACCTTACACTGAATCTGTTTGGGAACACTATTTCATCAGATTTGCAAGCAGAAATTTGAATGAAAAATACATGTGTAGGGCAATAAAAAGGTTCTTATTTAAAGCATGATTTAATAATCCAAGTGTACTAACTCCTTTAATAGTCTTAATAAGCCTGTGAGATATATATACAACTTAATAATTATTTTATATATAAATATTATAAAGCTCCTCAATTAATAAATTGTATGGCACACAAACTCCCCTAAACTCATTTTGAGATTCTTTTCTAATCTTACAAAAATGAGAGAAGGGCCCTACAATAGAACAAAAGAGAGGGCATTTGTCTCTCATGTGGCTGAAATAAATTTGGTCCCCAGCATCCCATATGGTCTCCTGAGCCTGCCAGGAGTAACCCCTGAACATCTGCAGTGAAACCAAAATCCAAAAAGGAGGGGTTATACTACAGATAAACATACATTAAATAACCACAAATTTCTATCAATTGAATCACTGCACATAAAAATTAATTATTCAAAGAGTCTGGTATAAGTATGGCTATAATAGTAACAGTATTGAAGCATGGGTTAAGCATTGACAATAGTTCATTTAGGACAGTGCTACCTAAAGTATGTCCTGTTAACTGTCATTAATTGGTTCATATCAATATACCATGAGAAAGAAGATTATGTCTATATGTGTCCACACTAACCATAATCACTTGCATCCACAGAATGTTTGTGTTTTCTTGTGGCAGGGAGTTCTCATTGGAAAAATGGTGCAGTGGGATAACATTCTGTTGCAGACACATCCTTTGGAACACACTGAATAAGAGGACAGGCAATATCATTATAATGCTGGCAGTTACAAAATATATAGTGAGATAACAATGTACTTGCCTTGCATGCAGCTGCACAAGGAAAACTTGGTCCAAATATGAAGCACCACATATGGTTCCTGAGCACTATCAGGGGTCACTTGTGAGCAAAGAGCCAAGATTAGTACTGTGCCACCACAAATATAAATATATAGTAGTGAAATAAGTCGACGTGATTTTTGCACACAGACTGCTGTGCAAAAAGAAAATGGCTAGAAAGTTTAATAAAGATATACAACTCTTCCCCAATGATCCTTAAAAGTCATCAAGTACTTAACAGTGTGTGTATTTTGTTTCTGGATCCTTGGTATAGGCTGCAATTATGGCCATTTTACTCTTAAATAGGTGAGATGGAGGGAGGGTCACTTTCTCATTAAAAAGATTATTGTCTTTAATTTTTTTAAATACCACAGGTGAATTCTGTGTCAATCTCTATCCATCTGACTTATTTCAGTCAGCATAATAGATTCCATGTCCATCATGTATAGGAAAATGTCATGACTTCAACTCTCCTAATAGCTGCATAGTATACCATTGGGTATATGTACCACAGTTTCTTTTTTTAATAATTTTTATTGTGACCAAAGTGGAATACAAAGCTTTCACAGTAAAATTTTAGGTACATAGCGACATTGAACTCAGGGCATTCCCACCATGCTGTCCTCCCTCCAGTCCTGTTTCCAGCATGCCTCCCATTTACACCCCAGGGCTGCTAGTATAAGTGGTTTCCTCTGTGTCTAGTTTGTTGTAGAATGGATATTCATTCTGTTATTGTTGGCTTTGGATTTGGTGTTTAAAACTGATTTTTTTCTACTCAATGTTCATACAACTATTTGGTCTTGGTACCATATATTTATTCCCCTCAATTTATGAGGCAGAACAAAATGGTTTGAGTTATGTGGTTCTGTTTGAAGGGAAAAAACAAAAATAAAATAAAGCAAACAAACAAGAAAAATCGAAACAAACAAAATAATTTGGGAGGGGTCCAAATAGAGGGTTATCAATTTAAGAGAAGAGAGGGGAGAAGGAAGAAAAACATCACAAAAAGACAAAAGAATAAAAATTAAGAAAAATAAAAAAGAACAAACAAATAAGAAAACAACAAAACAACAACAAAAAAAGCTACAATGACCAAAAAAATTCCAAATAAACACCACCACATTACAGACAACAACCAAGCAATAATCTTGAGCCCAAAATAAAATGAAAAGAAAAGTAAAAGAAAAGAAAAAAATTGTGCTTCGCCCCCACCCCCTCTTTTGCAAATGCACGGTAAATATTGGGTAGATTAGAAAGGGTCTAAGAGATACAGGATTTCTCTACTCTTGAAGCATACTGTCATGGAAATAACTACAGGCTCTGTACATGCTCTTTTACTCTACCCCAGGTCTCTTTGTGGTGTATGGAAACTTTCTGCTCAGTCGTGGATGATAAAATCTCTGTTGGTAGTGATCCCATCTAGTCTAGCCTTTATGGAAAACAATAAAGAGGAAAACAATAAACAATAGGCCTTTGTAACTTATTTGCACAGTATTTGCATAGTTATAGAGCCTAGGATAGAATCTTTCTTTACGGTTTTAGAAGTTCTGTTTCAACACTGTTATTTTAATCAGTCTTCTATAATTTGTATCACAGTTTCTTTAACCACTCATATGTTGTCAGGCATCTAGGTTATTTCCAGATTCTGGTTATTGTAAATAATGCTGTAATAAATATAGGCTTGCTGAAGGCATTATTGTATTGTGTTTTTGTGTAATAGGGTATATCCCTAGGAGTGGTATAGCTGGATCAAAAGGAAACTCAATGTCCAATTATTTTGAGAAACTTCTTTATTGTTTTCCATCACCACCAACAGTGAATGAGAGTTCTCACCAGCAGTGAATGAGAGTTCCTTTCTCCTACATTCCAACAGCAGATTGTTTTTCTAGTTCTGGATAATAAGTGTCAGTCTCTGTGGTGTGAGATGATATCTCATTATTGTTTTGATTTGCATCTACCTGATGATTAGTGATATGGAGCATTTTTCATGTGCCTTTTAGCTATCTGTATTTCTTCTTTCAGAAAAGAAGTCTCTTTATTTCTTCTCCCCTTTTATTGATGGGGTTATATGGTTTTTCTTGTTAAGTTCTGTCAGTACCTTACATATTTTAGATATTATATATATCTTAGTATTTAGATGTTAGTATATCAAATATTGTCTGATGGGCATTATATGAGTGAAATAAATCAGAGGGAGAGAGATAGACATAAAATAGTCTCACTCATCTGTGATATTTAAGAAAAATAAAAGACAGTATGTTAATAATATCCAGAGACAATAGAGATGCAGGCTGGAAGGACTGACCCATGCTTTAAAGTTTACCAGAAAGAGTAGTGTGCAGTTAGAGAAATAACTACATAACAATTATCATGAATATGTTAATGAGTGAGAGAAATAGAGTGACTGTTTCAAATACAGGCAGGGGATGGCGAGGAGGAAGATAGAGTTCATTGGTGGTGGGAATGTTGCACTGGTGGAGGGGGTTTCTTTTATAACTGAAACTCAACTATAAATATTTTTATAATTATAATGCTTAAATAAATATTAAGGAAAATAAATATCTTCAAAAGTATCCTAAAGAAATACAATAGATAGGCATATACCTTGCATATGTCACTAAAGTCTCCTTCAGAAAAAAAAATCTTTGTCATTCTGGTGGGGAAGTGAGATAAACTGTATATTAAATTAATACATGTTAACACTACAGTCAACAAGTGACTCAAATTTGAATAGTTTTTAAAATTTTAATGAATTTTCCAAGATGACAATGTAGAGAGGCAGTGGTGAAGAGATGCTGACACTGATGGATGAACATTGCTCACCTGAAACACTATTATCAGCAACATTATAAATCACAATGCACGAATAAAACATTGAATAGAAAAAGAAAAGAAAATGTTTGACATCATTTGACTCACTTTCCTTTGAACAAAAATTGTCCCTATGAAGAAAGTATATTCAAGGGAAACTGAAAGAATCTCTGTGACATCGTTCTTCCTAAACTTTGTAAATCTCGAGTAAGATTTTTGAAGTGACTCTATCTATAACGGGAGTGGAGCTCTAGCTACAAGAAGGGGTGTTTGGAAATATTGCTCTATCTACCATATGATATGGATGTGATTATATTAGTCAGATCTGCAGAGACCAGTAAATAGTGTAGAAAAAAGGGGGAAAATTGGACAAATCTGAACATCAAGAATAGCATTTGAAATCTTTACAGGAAAAAACAAAGGGAAATATTTAGGCATCAGAGGAGCTATAATGTAAACAGGATAAGACAAGTAAGGTCTCCTGTATCCAGATATAAAATATAAGCCCTTCAGTTAGGTTACAAAGAACAAAATCAGAAGAAGAAGATGGCAAGATTGTCATGATCTAGGTCTCATCTTCAAAGAGCAGAACCAATCAGTCACTTTATCAGGACAGAATCTGGAGCATTTAGAAGCAGAACTGGGTCTAATTCCCAGATCTAGCCTATCAGCAAGAATTAGACCCTGTCTTTTCAACTTTTTGACAAGAACAGAGTCAAGCATTTATTTCATAGTAAAAATATTTCTTCTTCCTTCTTATAGAATCCATGTGATGATAAAAGGCACAAAGACATTTGGTCCAGAGAGAAAACTTGTGATCACTTGCCAAAATTCCTTGTCATTGGGCCACAGAAAACAGGTAAGAAATAGGCAGTTGTGTCAGTTGCCTTTTTGTTCTCATGAAACATTGTCATATGTGTTGTGAAATATAAACCTACTACAAACTCATAATTTGAATGGCTCTTCACTCCTATGAATCACGTCTATGTACTTATTGTTTAATGGAACCTTAGTTATGTTATTGATTGGGTGAGGATATCAACCTTCGTTTTTACATTTTATTTTTCTAATGGTATATTCAATTTGTTCAATGAAGAAAAACAAATAGGAAGTGATATGTCTGATTCCTCTGATCATAATACATTGTCATGGAGAGTAGTCAGCCCTATTAGTTATACAATCAGAACTGTATTTGTTTTATGTGTGTATCTCAAAACACTTCAACAAGTGTCAAGTTTTTATACAGCATGGAGATGATATGTCACAGTTTGGGGATATGATACAAAATTTTACTTTTTGAAACTTGACCTATAAATGACTCTCAAATTATCACTGTTGTTTTATTAAGTGCTTTGTCTTGATTCACACTATCTTATACCATCTACAACCCTGGCTTAATGTTGTCCCCTTCCAATCACTCTTTATTACTGTGAGAGTAATAATAAAAAACACTTCATGATGTTTCTGTGCTTACTGAGCACTCACCTTGGGCTCAATTCCCAGCTCCACATAGTCCCCTGAGCATTGTTGCTGGGTTGAGCCTTGGAGGCCTCAGAGCACTGTGTCTCCCTGATACAGAGTGTTATGTTGGACTATTATACTGTCATACAGTCTGTTATACTGGATCCATTTCTGAAAACTTATAGAATAGCACTGGCTTCATCCTTGAGCTTTTAAATTGAATCATTGTCCTCTATGGTCAATAATTGCTAGTGGGGTCCTTGAGTGTGCTAAGCACCTCTTGGGAGGACCCAAAAACTATTATTGGAAGCAAATGTGTCTTAGACTTACTGTGGATTGCTCTTATGCCTCAGCAGGAACTCTTTCTCTTGGTATATTTTCCAGTGCTAACGTACAAGTCTGGAAGTTTTTCATGCAAGAAATGACACTTTGAATTAGAATATTTTCTATTTTCTTCACTCTGCGACAGTTGTTTCCACTTTGCCCATGTCCTGATTAATTAAAGTTTTTATTGAGTTGCTGTATTTTGCACTCACTCCATGACTAGAAGAATTTTCATCAGTAAGAGCACAACACACAATAATACCAGACAGACACAATAAATAAGCCTGGGCTAGATAAAGCTATGTGTAGTATTGCAAGTAGATCCCTTTAAAAGTGGTAGAAATTGTTCCTAGACTATTAAACAGTGGTCTTTGAACTCTTTTCTTCTTCTGGGAATAAATGCATTTTAAGAGTAAGTTATGTGTGTGTGTAGGGAGACAGAGGTGGGCTAAGAAACAGATCTCTACTTCTTTTCCTTGCTTCTAAAAAGGTGTATTAATGAGGCCTGAGCAAAAATACAGTGGATAGGGCACTTGCCTTATATGTGTCCAAGTCAGTTTGAGTCCCCTCCATTCTACATGGTTTTCCAAGACCATCAAGAGTGATTACTAAATACAGAGCCAGGAGTTACCCCTGAGCATCACCAGATGTGACCCCCCCAAAACCAAAATAAAATCAAATAAAATGTGTGTTAATTTTTCACTTACTTCCTGACACCAGTGCTAACACTAAAATAATGACAAAAGAAATAAAACACTTCAAAGTTGTCAAAGTATGTCACGATTTTAATTTAAAGGTATGGAACTGTTATGTGTCAATAACTATTATCACTTCTCAATATGCTGAATGACAAGTTAGTGTGAATGTTTTTTCTCTTTGTCATTTCTAAAAGCAATAACATCTACCTTTAGATTTTACTATTAAATCATCAGTGTAGGAATGCTGAAGTTATTCACTAATTTTGTTTTTCCTAGTATAGCCTGATAAATTAAAACCCAAATGCTGGATGGGCTATGAAAATTCTGTTCTGAGAATTGTGATGCTTCCAAAACTCCATTCAAAGATTACTGAAGTCTTCTTTTGTTCTCTTTATTGCTTCCATTTACAAAGTCATTGTTGCACTCCAAGACTAAATTCCTTGCAGAGTGAGCACAAATAAGCACCAAGAATCTTGCTTTAGATGTGAAGATATCTTTAAACAATTCACTCATGGCCCAGGCATCACTTATGATCAACATGAGCTATCTCAGTAGTCCTTAAACATCTGTTTGCTTAGTTGGGCATAGGGACTGAAAAGATACAGCTAACCGATTCTCTCCAAATTCTTGGAAGGAATTTTATGTCAGCCGAAAGCAGTATTGACAGAGTGTAGTTAATGTTTGTCCTCAAATTTCATGTGGTCCCTGGACAGACAAGATCGTTCATGTTTTGGGTCAAACTTATCTGATCCCAGAAGAGAGGATTTCTGCAAGGGTAAAACATAGCAGTCATTTTAAAAGCTGAATCCATTAGTCTGAAAATGGCCAGATGATCTCTCTTACTCCATTATTGACATTCATGTCTCATGATTTGACTGACTTATCCTAGTAAACTTACTCTGAAAACAAAAGCAAATAAGTGATTGTAGAATAATTTTGCTCTTAGGAGAAGGCTAAAGGCTAGAGTGATAATTTGGGTATTCAGGCAAATAACTTGCATGGAGCCTAACCTGATCCTTGGTGCTGCATGCTCTTCCTATGTATTGTGGGGTGCAGACTTAGAGGACAGTTGGACTCACATTGAACTATCAGCCCGGTTGGCCAAGATATCTGAAAGGGCCTCTAAACCTCCTGAGCACCTCTTGTGAGAGCAAAATTATTTTGGTATTAATTCTATATGTATATGTATATCCTAGATGAAAGTGCCCTTTTCTTTCTTCCTTTGGAGTTTCCTGCTCTTGGCAGCAGCAAGGTGTAGTATAGTCAGACTTAAAGACTACAACTCTCTAAAGTCTGGAATATCTGGAAAAATTCTGTGATCTCCAGAATGACTGAACATGTACCGCTTTTGCCAGTGAGTAAGGTTATAAAGTCTTTTTTAGTGTTATTTGATAAGAATTTTAAAGAGATCTTTGGAAAGTGCCCTGCATGCATTCATTCTCAACAGTTCAGAGACATTCAACTATTGATAGTTTTCAGCTTCCTATGAGTCTCTAAAAATGAACCCCTATTCTTTAACATACACACACAATTTCTCTCTTTCAGCATCCTTTAATTATTTTGATTTAGAGCCCCTGAAAATATTAAAATTATGTCTTTCAGGCTGGAGGATAACTTGGAGGTAGAGCATTTGCCTTGCATCAGAAGAAATACTGGTATCCCATATGGTCCCTGAGCCTGCCAGGAGCGATTTCTGAGTGTAGAGCCAGAAGTAACCCCTGAGCGCTGTTGGGTGTGATCTGAATATATATTCCTTTCAAGTTCCATGTTCTCTTCCAACTACTATTCCACACCACTCTATCTCTGTATCTCTTCTCCCTGGAATATTTTTTGTTTTCTCTTCTCACATTTTCTTTATTTTTTTAATTCCTGTATTTTCAATTTTTTGTTTGTTTTGTTTTGTTTTGGGGTCACAGTCGGTGACTCTCAGGGATTACTCCTAGCTATGTGTTCAGAAATCACTCATGGTTTGGGAGAGCATATGGGATACCAAGGCATTGAAGGGTGGTTTATCCTAAGTCAGCCATGTGCAAGGCAAATGTTCTACTGCTGCGCCACTGCTCCAGCTGGCCCCTATTTTCAAGTGTTAATCAGACAAGATCTTCAGGAATCTTTATAGATCCTTATACCTTTGTGTTTTAGGTATTTCTTTGGTCTGTTTTGGTCCCTCCTGCCTCTAATTTAGTTCTTTACTGCTTTTAACTCCTCTCATTTATTTTAATTGAATTTATAAGATTTCATTTCATATTAAACCTAAACTGTTTTTAAGTGTTAATGAAATATCCTTAAAGAAATGTTTCATTTCTCACAAGTTTTCCTGCACCTTCAGATCTGTGTACTTTTTGTTAGAATCCAAACATTAATACTTGAAGTGAAGCAACCTTTGCTTACAGGAGCTTACGATTTATTAGAATAAAATGCCAGTCCTTTGGTGACCTTCTCCACTTCCAGAATTCTAGTTGCAGTCATTGTCAAGCCAGCCTGTTTGAGTAGCCGAGTGCCAGCCTTCCTATGACTGTGAGATCTAACAAATTCACCTGGGTCGAATGTCTTACAAAAGGAATAACCTTTACCTGAGGGAAACTTTGATTTATGTTATCCCTGAAGACACTATCACTTCCCAATCCTTTCTGCTCTAGCTTCAGTCTCTATCTACTTTCAAAGGAAAGAGGTTCAGTGATAACATTTAAACCTTTTTGTGCTGGGTATGGTCAATGGTGCTTGTCAATCGTTCTGTGCCTAATTCCACTTAGCAGATTTCATTTTCCCTGTTTGGGTAGGACAGTCTTTCCTTGTCTTCAATCTTATTGTAGAACTTATGTTTTAATAGATAATCTGATTTTCTTTTTATTTGGGGCAGGGGCAGATGTTGGTCTATACCCATTGGTGCTTAGAGGCTAATCTTGGCCATGCTCCTGGTGGCGTGAGGGCAGGAACCACAGGTGACTTGGAGGGAATTGCTGCATGCAATTCAAATGTATTAACCCTGGTACTATCTTTTTTAAAAATCAACAATTTTTATAGAAAATTATTTCTCCTGAAATCCTTCACTGATCCTAAATTCTAAATCTTGCATTTTCTCAACTACTGAAAAACCATGCTGGTCGTCTTCCATAATGGAGACTGTCACACACTGTCCCTATTGCCTGTTGACTTGACGCAATTTACATGTAGGCTAACTCAGTGCAGCATATGTGTGTCTTTTCATTAAGCTTTATCACCAATCCTTACTATGGGGTCACACATAATCAACATTGCTAGTGCACTTTGATTTAATTTAAATATCTGAAGTTAGACAATTATTGAGGAGTCATCAGGTCTAGGCAGTGTGCTGGAAGTCTCCCAGAACTAGCATACTTTGAATCTTTTCTCATATCAAAGAGGTATTCAGGGAAATAGGTTTGTGAGCTTTAGTAAGAGAGTTTAGTTTCTTTTCACATGAAATGCACTAAATTAATCTAATGTACTCGTTACAAGCAGGCGTATTGTATAGGGATCAAAAGATTTTCCCATGTTCAGCCAACCCCAATTTAGCCCCCGGTAATTCACGTGATCAAGAGAAGCCATGAGCATTGCCAGGTGTGGCCCAAAACAATACCCCCAAATTTAGGAGAATCATTTTGGCCCTGAGAAGAAATTATTTTCCTAAGTTTACACATACACACACATGCTAAAATTCTGAGGGATTTTTCCTTCTTTCACTATTATTAACATTTTATCTTCTTCTTGGTAATAGGAACAACTGCACTTTATTTATTTCTCCTCATGCACCCTTCCATCATCAGCAATCTCCCCAGTCCAAAAACATTTGAAGAGGTTCAATTCTTCAATGGCAACAATTACCACAAAGGAATTGACTGGTAAGAAAAATGACAAAAAATAAGGTCCATTATAAACACATGCTCAATCACTGCTGAGCAATTATAGATGTATGCATGGCATCTACAATAATTACAGAATAAATTTATTATTCTCAATTCTACCACAGTGAATTAGAAATTAATTTATAATGATGATATGTTTAATCAGTGTTGCCTATAATTTGATTTGGACAGTGCAATTATGATAATATTTTTCTGGTAAATTACTATGATTGAATAAAGGAGATTCTAGAAAATTTTTCATCAGATTTATTTATAAGGATATTTTTAATTCTCCTTAAGCATTTTATTATTTTAGTGTGTCACAGATATTTTTAAGCTAACCACTTCAGAAGGACACTTGAGGAAACAAATATCATTAGGTCGTTTTATTTTATACTCTGTGACATGTATCCTCATTAACCATATAGTCTATATATGTCGCATTAGAAAATTTAGTCTGATATTTTTCATGCAAATAGGAAAGGGCACTTCCCAGGCCATATCAATTCTAGATAGTCTCACACATGTATAAAAAGAATATTAATTTGCACTTGATGAATTGGGGGAGGGGTCCTGTTTTCAATCACCACATTTTCCCTCAATTGAAATGGAATAAAGCAAATCTGAAAACTGGTCTTCACTGCAGTCCTTTTTTGCAAAGCTCTATCCCAATATTCTGACAAAAATGCTGGCCTAGGGAAACTGAATATCCACTTCCTGGTTATTGGTATCCAAGGCCAATGCCCCCCTGAGGAAAAATCTCTCTGATGCAGCTCTCCAGAGCCTGCCATCCTGTGCCACCATCGCCAGGATGCTTCCCTCTGAGGGATCATCCAGTGAGGAAGCATTTAGGTTTAAAGGGGAGAGAGGTTGTGCAGAGTGGTGCTGGCTTCCCACTGTGAGTAGCCACCTGGCCACCATCCACCTAGACTGCTGTTCATCTGCGAGCCCTCAGTAATGGAATGACTTTTGCCATTGGGTACCGGTCACTACTCAAAGCCTCTCTGCAATCTTCCATTTCTTTGGCACACGCATTGGTCAAGGGGCTCTATGTGGGACTTTTCTCAGCTTCCTATTTGAGAAAGCTAAAAAATGTCAGAGAGGAAAAAATAACTATCTCATATGATTTCTCAATTGTTTGCAGATCATTTGAAGGTTAGAGGAGTGATGCGCTGTAAGGAGGGTTATGAGCATAATTAAAGTCTTGCACCAAATTAACCTCCAAACATATTGATTTCATAATCTACACACAAGGAATGATTCCATAGCATATGGAAGGGTGAACCGTCCCAGATGCCACAGAATCAAAGCAGCAAAGTTCCCTAAAATCGCTCAAGACAGATTCTCATGTGTTTGCATTGTAGCACAAGTTAAAACATGAAAAATTAAGCTAAAACGTTAAAAAGAAAATTTGCTCTGCCTTAATCAGTATTGGACAGGGATTGGATACCATTTCCCTGTCATATGTCCTATCATCTCAGTTTAAGATTTTTGTTTCCAACCCAGATTATATATATTGCTTGCAAATAAAAATTTACCATTAATAGGTTTACTATGCACTCTGTGTTTGTGTTCTTTGCATTTAGCTTTTCAGACTTCACTTACAATCCACTCACAGAATTCATTGTAATGCTAAGACTTTCAATTCTATCACCTCAGAATATCTAGAATAGGTACAATTTTCAAAGATGGTAACACCAAGCAATAGAAAGGGTAGAAGTAAATGTAAAAGGTAAATGTAAAAGTTCTGAATTCATTTCATCTACAAAGAAAACCATGAGAATATATATTAAGATTTTTGGAGTAATGAATTGTCTTTCTCTTCCTTCAGGTATATGGACTATTTTCCGACTCCATCCAACATTACCAATGATTTTCTGTTTGAAAAAAGTGCAAATTACTTCCATTCTGAAGAGGCTCCTAAACGAGCTGCATCTCTGATCCCCAAAGCCAAGATCATCACCATCCTCATAGACCCCTCAGATAGGGCATATTCATGGTACCAGGTATGAAACCATGAAAATTACTGGGGAAAAACCACTGGTATTAGTTTTAATATAAGCAATAGTGAGTTACTAAAGTAAATTTTAAATGCAAATTTTATTTATTTCATGGCCCCATAACTCACAAAGTTATTTATAGCTGAGGCTTAGACAGACTATACTCTGCACCAATACCACAACCAACGTCTTCTTCCCTCCAACATGTTTTCCAGATTCTCTTCCTCTCGTCCTCCCCTCCCATCCTTCATGCCCAGCCTGCCACCTTGACAGGCACATTTTTAAGTTTGGTTGTTAAATGTGAGATGTCTTGTTCTAGTGCTAATTTTGTGGTTCTTATTTGGCTCTATCACTCCTTGATGTTACCTACATATATATTCAGATCCTCTTGACCCCTATATGCTACTATCTCTTCTTCTTCCCTCACTTGCTCTCTTTCGTGCACACAATCAGATGATATCAAGAATTCACTAGAGAATAAAAGAAAAAGTATGACAAATAAATTTGAAGTGGGATTCCACTTCGAGTTGGTTAAGGAATATCAAGTATAAAATAATACAAACTCTCACTCATCAAAGAATTAATACATTGACTGAACCATATAAACATATAAAAAAACTGATCTGTCCTGATTAGCAAAATAAAAAAGCAAGTAAGAAAAAATATTTTGTAAAATACATGTTAAGCAAATACAAAGTGCCTTATTTGGTTGTAAAACCAAATTGATAAAACAAAATAAATGAGGGGCCCGCGAGGTGGCGCTAGAGGCAAGGTGTCTGCCTTGCAAGTACTAGCCACGGAAGGACCGTGGTTCGATCCCCCGGTGTCCCATATGGTCCCCCCAAGCCAGGGGCAATTCAATTTTTGAGTGCTTAGACAGGAGTAACCCCTGCCCCTGAGCACCAACCTGGCGTGGCCCGAAGAATCAGAATAAATGAATGAATGAATGAATAAGCAAATAGCTAAAATAATACAATACATTAAAAATAGAGCAAAATAAGGAAGCAGAGTAGATTTTTGCATTTACATGAATCTAACTGCTCAATAATTTGTGTAAAAATTATCAAATCTATGCAATATATCAGTAAAATACACATCAAAGTAATATTTTTAATGTTATCTTGCCAAAACCATAATTTTTTCTCTCTTCTGACAAGAAGCAATATAAAGGCACTCATTCTAGGAGAGGAACATACATGGGAATGTTTTATGAAATTTAATTTGGTGCTTAAAATTACTTAAAGTTATTAAATTATTAGCTGAAATATTAAAAGTCAGAGATTTTTCTGTGTTGTTGTTCCTCTTATAGACTATTATCAGGAAAACAAAAGAGAAGAACAAATATTGATTCCTTTATTTATATCCTAGCACTCTAAAAATAATAACAAACAGAAAATAAATGCCCAGCAACACAGTCACCCTGAAATGGAAGATGTTGCAGCTCTATTTAATGATGATTTTAATCAATAATAAGATAATTAAAACAAATAATCATAAAGATATATAATTAGAAATGATGACTGTTGTGAGGATGTACTGTGGTGCAGTGTGAGCATTCTCAGGGAAATAAACTTTAGATGAAAACTGAAGAATGAGCAGGTACTGACTGAGTGAGGGTAGAGAAGGAATGTATGTGGAAAGCCCTCTTACTGAAAGAACCAAGGCTATTTCCTTTCTGAAAACATTGTAGCATCTGCTATTCCAGGGGAAGAGGGCTTACTCCTGGCTCTGTACAAAAGAATCACTTTTGGTAGTGCTTGGGGGACCATATAGAACAGTGGGATTAGAATCTGAGTGAGTCACATGTAAGGGCAATGCTTTAACCTTTACATTATCTCTGCACTCCTCTTGCATCCTTCTTTAGTGCTTTGGTTATGAAGACATTCGACCATCAACTGGGTGTACAGAAAAGGACCTGCCTACTCTTAACACTGTCAAGAGGTTAAGAGGTGGTTGGGCCATACCCTACCTAGTCTTACTCCTTTCTCTTTTCTCAGGATCAGTCCTAGCAGTGATCTGAGCAATATATCTGGTGGTTAAAGTCAAACTTAAGTTGACTAATTGCACAGCAAACATCTTTAACTCTCTACTATTTATCCACCCCCAACTTCTGCTACTTAAATAATGTAGTGGAACAGAACAAATGATTCTACAAAAATCCAGTTAGTAACTATGTCTGCTGTCCTTGTGTATTGGGGGTAGCCTAGACAGAGAAATAAATTAGCAGTGGACTGCAATACCTAGTATTCAAGAGATGTCCAGATATTAAGATATTAAAATCGGGGCTAATCCAGGATGAACCTGGGCTTGATCTCTGGTGTCCCATATGGTCTCCCAAATCAGGAGTAACTTTTGAGTCCATAGCCAGAAGTAACACCTGAGTGTCACTTGATGTGGTCCAAACACAGCAAACAACAACAAAAAGTGATATTAAATACAATAAGAAAACAGCATCAAGAGTCAGACAGCTCCTTTCTAGATAACCAGATGATGGTCAAACATCTTCATGAACAAAGCACTGAAGAAGGATGCAAGAGGAGTGAAGAGATAATGCAAAGGCTAAAGCACTGACCTTACATGTGACTCACACAGATTCTATCCCCACTATTCTATATGGTCCCCCAAACACTACCAAAGGTGATTCTTTAGTACAGAGCCAGGAGTAAGCCCTTAGGACTGCCAGAGATGGTCCAAAACAAAAACAAAACAAAACAAAAAATACATTGGTGTAAAGAAAAGATTTGACATTTGTGAAAAAATTCAAAAAAGTGTAACAAAGAAGGGGATGACAATGACAAATTTCTATTGCATAGAAGCTAGAATGTACTTAAAGGAAGAATGTTCCATGGTGCTGGTGAATTCAAGCATGAGAAGCTTCCAGAGTAAGTCATTTAAGGCCCAGAAAAAAAGATGGAAATTCAGTTGTGAGGAGGTCTTGGAAAGGGAGACTTCTGGGACAAGAGTGCACTCCATCATCAGAGTTCTCTTCTTCATGACTGGAGCCATAGTACAGCATATGGAGCATTTGCGTTGTATGAGTGACCTGGGTTCAATACCTGGCACCCCATATGTTACTTGAGCACCTACAGGAATGATTCCTGTTCTGAATGAGACTACACCTGCACCAAAGAAAACAAAACAATGAAGTTCTTCTCTTACCCCATGCTAGGTCTCTCTGACTTTCTAAAGGATTCTGTGACCTCCATTCAGAAATTTATGAAAGAACAAAATTTTTTTCTTAATTGCTATGTTTAGATATAATTATCTAGAGATAAGTAATCATTTTATTCAATGACACAATAATTTAAAAATAATTCACAACATTTATTAAAACATTAAATGGTGGGTTGGAGGAGTAGTGGTGCATGGGGTAAGGCATCTATCTGCCTTGCCTGTTCTAGCCTAGGACAGGTGGAGGCTTGATCCCCCAGCATCCCATATAGACCCCCAAGCCAGAAGCGATTTCTGAGCACATAGCCAGGAGTAACCTCTGCGCATCACCGGTGTAGCCAAAAAAACAACAACAAGCACAACAACAAAAAAAGTAAATGATTAGAAAGACACACAATGGTTTGAATACTATTGTTGCATAAATGAACATAGGTAGCATATTAGTTTATCAAAAAATGACACGGCATGAAAACTAAGTTTTATTGACAGTGAAAGCATAAATACAGTGAATGTTGAAATTCATTTATAGCTTGCTAAATTAGTTTTTTTAAATATATCCATTTTTATAGTTAATTTTGTCAATGACCTCTAGGTTAATGAATCCTTGTGTTGATATGTGGTGGAAAGACAAAAATCCAGGGACAAACTGTTATCTTAGGAGGTCTGAGATAGAAAAATGGAAGTGACTGTGATTTTTGGTAATGAGACCATATGGAGAAGAATAAAAAAAAATCATATACGAAGTAGCAGTTTGAAGAGAGGGGAAAAAGTGGGGATGCTAAACTATTTCCAGAAATAACATAAAACTGGCCACGCAAATATAAATTATGACTTCAGTAACAATGAGGGCCAAATTGAATTTGTTGATGATAAATTTCAAGGTGCTAATAAAGCATAAGTCCTAGAATTCTTGTGTATTTGTATGCATTTGTGTGTGTATATTTGTAGGATTGCATCTTGTAAGTAGGGGGCCTTCTCAGGATCCCTTTGCCAGTCAATATGACTTTTCAGTTGGTGGCTTGTATTCCTGGGATACAGGCCCATACTTGTGGTCCTCAGTGACCTTAATGACCACACTAGATGGTACATGGGGCCTTCAGAGCTGTGCCCACCAACAAAAGCAGATTGACTGAACTCAGGTCAACCATATACAAGAACCTGGGTCTCAGTCCCTGTCTATCTCACTGGCTCTTTAGTGTGTATTCTTTATTTTAATTATTCTATTTAAAAAACATGGTTATAAGGTTGTTCATAATGCATTTTTTCACAGCTAAAGTTGTTCATGATTCAGTTACATGTACAATATACAACATCCTTCACCAGTGCACATTTCCTGCCACCAATTTCTCCAGTTTCCCTCTTACCCTCTCCCATGTACTCTTCCCTGCCTGGCATACATTTTTCTTCTCTCTCCCTATTTGTTCCTTTATTTCTCTTCCTTCTTATTCCTTCTAGACACTTTTGTTTGCAGTATGGTGCATATTTTCCCACGTATATGTAATCTTTTACTTTTGATGATGTGGTTTGCACTATTACTAGTGAATGATTCCATGAAGATCACTTTATCCCTTTTCAGAACCCAGTTCTTATTCAGAGTGATCAGTTCCAATTATCATTGTCACAGTGGACTGTTCACATGAATTCTCAATGCATGTACAAATAAGTACCAAAGTATATGACTCAACAAGAAATTTTTAATGAAATACTATGAAAAGTTATTTTGCATTTTGTCTTTTTCAACCTTCAAAAAAGTTTTTAGCAGTCAAAAACCCACACAGTCAAAAAGAAAAAAATGTATATATAAACTTAGAATGGGCCTGTTATGCTGGCAGATTTGAAGGAAGGGGTGGTGACATGGGATGCACTATGGGAATATTGTAGAGGTAGGGAACACTGATGGTGGGATTGGCATTGTACATTGTACATTGTACATCTGAAACCTAACCATGAAGAACTTTGTAAATCACAATGGTTTCAATAAAATATTTTAAAAATTAGCAAAAAATTATTTGGCATTTTGTGCATTTTTAACAGTATTTAATGACAGTTTTTAAAAGTCATTAATTAGAAAAATAATGGTATACAGAAAAATAGGGCATTGCAAATTGGGACTGCAAGTGGTTAGGATCCAAATGGGTTGAATGTGATATTCGGCATTTATGAGTTTGTGTCTCTTCAATATGTAAAATAGTGTCTTTCTTTATAAAAATTCGAGTTATTAAGCAAGATTAGCTTATTCTTCAAAGTTACCTAAAAGCATTGTGATGTTATGCCTTCATTAAAAAAATTGGTGCTAGTACTTGAACAAACTGTTGCATTTTTTTCTAGCAGAAAGCATGGTCACTTCTTAGATTCACATAAATCTGTAAAAAAAATTTCCCCTCATAGTTTAGAACATTTAAATCAAAGATTCTTGGCATGCTTTTTAAAGTAAATTCTTTAAACATATATGTTTGATGGGCATTATTTTTCAGAGAATATTTTTTATTGCTCTATTGCTAAGCTCTGGGTCCCCAAACTGTTCCACATTTCACGATAATGCAGCCTATTACTTTGCCGGTTTTGTCTGTTCAGTAAATACCATAAATCCAAAGCTCAGCAGGTATAATTCAGAAACTCCTACAATTGTTACCTGCCATGATAATTTCTACCCCACATTTTTATAATGGGTCTTGCAAAGGAACTATAGGGCTTTTTTCTATAAAATATGCTCCTTTGTTACATCCTGGTCATATTTTTATGTTAATTTTAGAAGCAGAATATAATGAAAGGTTGATGTAAATAATATTGGGGGCCAAATGTGTGGACTATATTATCACTGCTTAAATGAAGAGCTTTAAGATTACTATATTAATATGCACAAAGCATATATATGCTTCTTTATTTGAGGTATATAATCTCTGCACATTAGACTCATTAAATGTACTGTGTTCCCAATGTACTCAGCAAATGTATGATCTGAATGTCAATCAGTAAAAAATGAGAATCCTTCAAAAGTTCTATTCTCTAGTCTATCAGTTACTTGGTTATTTAACCATCCTGTTTGGGTGCCATTTGCAGCTCCACAAGACTGCAAGGGCTGTAGGATGCAGAGACCCATGGATGTTGGAGCCATAGTCTTGCAAGGTTTGCAGGCAGCAAGACTTCTTCATCTTCTTTAACTAGTTGTCATTACTAACTTGTAGAGTCCTGTATTCCACAGTTGATTCAAGTCCCAACATACTTCCATTCCTATCCTCCTCTAATAAATGTTTTTCATGTTCACTTAAATAATGCAATCACCCATTCTGACACATAACATTCCCATACCTCTAAGTGTTCATGTTAATTTTTGTTTGCTATTCAAAATATTTCTCACCTTAGCTCAAAAGCTTCAGTCATTAAAAAACATTAACCTTTTAATCTTCCATTCCAAACTAACCAGCAATTGGCCTGTCTTTCCCTGGTAAGCAAATAAAATTCACCTCTAATCAAATATATGACTGTATTACAATCTGCTCACTTACTGTCTCTCACACAGATTTTTATTTCTTTGACAATAGTGATTATGTTTCCTCTACCGCCTTTCATCTTTGGGCCCCCATGTAGCTCTCTGTTTGGATAGAGTACTTAATAGAGGCATGTGAACGAGTGGATTGTTAAATTCAGCTCACGTTGTGTTGGTCTATCCTATTGATGATTAATGCTACATTGGAAAGGATTCCGTGAAAAAGTAATAGAGAAATATTTGAGGATTAATAAGGTTATGCAGAAAGAGAGAGAGCAAAAGAAAAATATCCTGGTAATAAACATCTGATTTCTCAGCACCCATACCACCTGCCACACAGGATTATAGCTAAATCCAAAAATCTGAAAGAATATCTTTAAAGAAACCAATGAGTAGAGCAAGATGCAAACTCTTGCTAACCTAAATCTCTTTTCATTGGCTTGATTTGTTTGGGTTCCTTATGTCTTGTCATATCTAATCAGACCCATCAATAAAATCCTTATAACCTGTCTCATCCCTGGCACATGAACATTTGGGACATATAGGACTTTATCTGTATAGTATTGCTATGCATGGAAGACTTCTACTTCAAACTATGGTGAATAAGCTGAATAAGCCCTATCTCAAGAACCAAATATCAAGTTATTCACTTTTCTAATTTTTATTTTAAAATTATTTTCTGAAATAACAGCTTTGAATGCATACACACATCAAACATATACATGTACCTGTGCAAATACAGAGTGAATTAATTTTGCAATTGACTTTCTTATTAAAGCACCAAAGATCACATGAAGATCCAGCTGCACTGAGGTTTAATTTCTATGAAGTTATTACAACAGGACATTGGGCCCCTCCTGACTTAAAAACATTGCAGAGAAGATGTCTTGTTCCTGGATGGTATGCAGTCCACATTGAAAGATGGCTAACTTACTTTGCTACTTCTCAGGTAATGTCCTGAAGTTTCTTTTATTCTTTTATATCATAATTGTATTGTAAAGATAAACATAAAATATGAAATAAATAATGTTACAAGTAAGAAAAATCAGATAAGATAATACCTAAGGAGTGAACATTTTATCTCAATAATGGTAGTCAAAAATAAGTGATATAGCCTTGTCTAGTTAGTCTAAGTACTATATGCAAGTGATATCATTCTGTGTTTATCATTATTCTTCTGACTTACTTCATTTAACATAATATATTACAGTCCCATCCATGTTTCAACAAATTACATAATTTCATCATCTCTTATAGTTGCATAATATTCCATTGTGTCCATTTATCTGTTGTTAGATAAGGGTATATAGATATCCAAAAGTGGAATTACTAAATTTTATGGCCAAATTTCTATTCTGAATTTATTGAAAACCCTCCATACTATTTTCCCAAGGGTTGAACCAGAAAATATTCCCACCAGCAGTGGATGAGAATTAAAAGCCAGAGAATTAAAGCAATGTTTTTTTGTTTTGTTTTGTTTTTTAAAACAATGCTTTGAAGAAAGATGCTGTATCTCTTATTTGCACATGCTGTTCTTAACAGTACCATTCATGCAGTTAAAGCATGGATGTATTTATTATCCATTAACAGACAAATTGATAAGCAAATGTGGGGCCCCGGAGATAGCATAGATGTAAGGCGTTTGCCTTTCAAGCAAAAGGTCATCGGTTCGAATCCCGGTGCCCCATATGGTCCCCCGTGCCTGCCAGGAGCAATTTCTGAGCATGGAGCCAGGAGTAACCCCTGAGCACTGCCGGGTGTGACCCCCCCCAAAAAAAAAAAG
>PVKC010002337.1:0-44025 GCA_004027635.1 Crocidura indochinensis
CTTCCTTCCTTCCTTCCTTCCTTCCTTCCTTCCTTCCTTTCTTTCTTTCTTTCTTTCTTTCCTCCTTTCTATTTCTTTTTTGGGGGAATCTTTTGGGTCACACACCTGGTGAGCTAAGAGGTTACTCCTGACTCTGCACTCAGAAATCGCTCCTGGTATACATGGGATACCATATGAGATGCTGGGATTTGAACCACCGTCCATCTGGGTTAGGTGAGTGCAAGGCCAACTCCCTACAGCTGTGCTATCTCTTCATTCCTTTTTTATATTTTCTTTGTATTTGTCAATAACTGTGCTTTTACTTCTTAAGAAACCAATGTATTATTATCAACTACATTAATTATGTATTGCATTTTCTTTAAATAAATTTAAAAAATGAATAACAAAATAGAAACGAAACCCTGAACCTTTGGTTAATTGGTTCAAATTGACTGTTCTGATTTGGGTTCAAATTCAAGACAGAATATTTTTGTTTGTTTGCTTTTGGTCCCCACTTGGCTACACTCAGGTGTTACTCCTGTCTCTGTGCTTAGAAATCACTCCTGGCAGGTTTGGGGACCATATGAGTTTGATGGGAATCAAACTTGTGCCCATCCAGGGTCTTCAGCAAGCAAAGCCTTATAGCTGTGTTATCACTTGAATCCCCTAAGGCAGAGTAATATTTTACAAAATATTATACGTAATTATTTATTTTTGTTTGTTTTATTAATTATACTTGTCAGTGACACTGAACTTTTCAGGAGAGCGATAGCTTCATAGACCTGCACGTTGGCATAGCTATTTTTTATAATGTGGCATCTCCAATAGTCTCATGAACTTCTCTGGTATTCATTTCCAACTTATTTATGTCAACAATTGTTGGTACATTTTGAGTAAAGTCTATATACTAATACTACTAATAATAAATATTCCAATGATACTAATTTTTTTAATATTATATTTACACTCCTTGATTACAAACATGATTGTGGTTGGGTAATGATACTCATTTTTACTAGAAGAGTAATAAACTTTTGCATATAATGTTGCAACTATTAAAAAGAGAGCAAATTGATTCACTTTTAAAGTTTTATGAGAATGTAGGAAATTAATCATTAATCAAGTATATGCAAAACCGACATCTTAAATTATTCTTCAATATGTAGAAAATGTTTTTATCTTCAAAGACACAACTGTCACGGCTCATCTCTACAAAATTATAGTTCTTCAAGGTTTATATTTTTATCTCTATGTGAATAAATATTTAATTTATTATAGGCAGCTAATTGGTAATAACTTGTTAAAATATTTAGAAGTTTCTTCTATCAACAATTCATATTTATGTATCATAAAATATCTGTGATTCTAATCTAGGCTTTTGTTCAGATCCCAGTTAAAGCATAAAGCAGTTGGTTATCTTCTCGATAATTCATAGAGATGAATGTTATGATCTAGTAAACTTGTATTTTTTCTAATTAAAAATTGATATAAAGGTATTTTGTTCTATAATCATGCTCTTGATACATTTTGGAAAATTATTTAATCATAGTTCTTTTGTTAAATATCTGTGTGAGGCATAAAAATTGATCAGAAGACAGACTTTTTTCTTTGCATTTATATATAATGTAAACTTTGATTTAGAGAAATGATGCTGATTTAAAAGAACACAGAAATGGATGCTATATAGATAAGATGATGAAATTTTATATAGCAAAAAAATGAAACTTTCTCACGAAACTTTGTGTTACTTACTTTTGACAATAATAGGTGCATTCCCCCCCCCCCACCTTGAACTAAATGAGTAGGGAAAAAATGAGACTATAGAAAAGATAATGCTTATATCAGGATAACTCCATTGTGTTTTCTGATAACTCTATCAATTTTTGGCAGGTAAGCTTTTGATCTCTTCAAAATAGTGCTCACTATATCAATCGTTGGCTGTTTTGTTTGAAAAATTTTCCACCTTCAATATGATTCTGAGAAAGGTTTATTCTCTTGCCTAAGAAAATAAGCTCCCTAAACATTTCACCATGATTGGAAAAAAAAATTGAAGGGGAATATGTGGCATGATGCATACTTGACATAGAACTAAGCACAATTTGTGACCTGGACTCTTTTTAATAGAATCAATAAAGCAAGTCCCCAAAGCCCCTCTTCAGATGAGCTGATTGCTAGTTGTGTGGTTCCAGGGTAGGAGCAGATAGAGTGATGCTCCAAGTGTAACTAGGAGTTAAAGAAGCTATAATACTGTTGCCCTAGTTTTCTTTATAAAATGAAAGATTAGGGAAGATATCCTTAAGCAGAATTGAGGATTACAAACTCATTGTCTAATCATCCCTAAAAGACGCAGTTTAGAAAGGTACTTAGGATGGTGGGTGGATACCAAGTGTTTGTTTTGCTTTTCTCCTTAAGTGTATTTTTAAAAAACATTTAATTAGAAGAAAAGTATTTCATCATATCTATTTTTGTACTATTAAGAATAGAATTAGAATAACTCATTCTAAGCCAATTAAAATAAGTGTAGTGTTTAGGCTTAACATGTGCAGTAAAAATCGCTTTGAAAAACTGAGGATTTTATGGTGTATTTTTTGTCTAAATCCAAACTTGAAGCAGAAATCTTAGGAAGCTACATTCTTTTTTTATTCTAACATTCACATCATAATGTAAGAGAAACTCATCTGTGACTTTTAAATCGGCAAACTCTGTGTATCAATTTCACTCCCATATAATTTGATATCAAACTTTATAATATCTTAAAATGTCTCTTTTTGAAAATATTATTTTTAAAAATATTTTTTATTGTGAGCAATGTGAATTACAAATCTTTCACAGTTATATTTAAGGTACAATGTGACAGTGAATAAGGGCCATTCCCACCACCAGTGTTGTTCTTCCTCCATCCCTGTTCCTGGCATGCATCACATACCTTGCCCCGTGGACTACTAGTGTAACAGGTTCTCTTCATGTATAGTTTGTAGATTGGGTTATCTTGATTCTGTTGTCATTGACTTTGGGTTTGGTGTTTAGGTTTGGTCATTTTTTTAGAAACATATTTATTTTAATATAATTCTTTGATCTAGTTACATAGGGATTTAATTTAATCTAGACTGTACTAAAACTCATTTAAATATAGTTACCTTAGACATTATAAAAATAGATTGATCAAAGGCCTTAGTTAAAATACGTTGATCAATAAAGAATAACTACTTTCAGTGAAATAAACATAGCACCACTTCATACTTTTCCAGTTTTCTGGTTTTAGTTGATATCTGATCATATTACAATATAACCAAATCTTAGATAAGATTAACAACTGGTGTTTGTACTTATAAGCTTGTTTTGCTATCTTTTAATTGCATAAGTTCTTCTGTAACTTAACAGAGTAAGAAAATCTTATCTATTTTTTCTTTTTTACTTACTAGGAATATACTTAATAATTTTATATGCTTTGACATGTTTTACTATGATGCTATGGTTTATATAGGCGGAGCAAATGACTCTGTTTTTACTTATCTTGCATGGTTACTAATGAATTCATAAAGATTAAATAAATGTCTAACCATAGATATGAAGAGTTGAAACCTAAACCTTGGTCTTTAGAAACTAAATTCCATGATCTTTTTACTACATTTTTACTGTATTTTGTTTCAAGAAAGTTTGACCTAATTTTTTCTGAAAAGTTGAGACTTGAGTTACATAATATATAATTTTATACATACTTATACACTTATGTGGTTATAAGTTTTTTATTAACAATGTGTCATGATCTGTATTTATTCTTCATAACCATTCAAAAGTACAATTATGAGAAATAATTTTAATTATGTGTAGGTAGATAATAAATAGTGTTTTTGTATTTATTGTATTTGTGCTTATATACAGTACTCTCAAGTAAGCAATAAGCTGGTGTCATTCAATGTAACATTTAAAATTTAATAAAACAAATTATTGCTATTGAACCAATTTTATGGGTGAAAATATCAGATAACCAATCTGTGAGCATAGGAACAAAATAATAGCCTTTATCTTTGAACCAATATTCTCTATTCAAAAGGCTTTTTTTTAAAAAAAAAAAACCTACCATTGAAAATAGGTACACAAAAGAATATTTATTTATTTAATGGAAAATATTACACAGAACAGAACAAACTTGCTCTTAATTTAAACCCTAGTTTCAACATTGATAGATGCAATAAAGAATTTGATTGCTTTGAAGCCTCACCTATTTGTGTTTAGCATCAGATATTTATTTCATTATTCAAATATATCTGAGAATTGGTTTCTATAGCTTAAAGCTAAATCTTACTTCTACGCTTACTTAGTCTTGGATGGAATTACTTCTGAGTCCTCCAGTCCATGACTATAAAAAAAAGGTAATAGTACCTTCTCTTGCATTAAATTAATAATTTCATTTAAATAATTTATTAAATGTTTATATTAAATTATTTATTAAATATTTATTTAAATAATATACATTATCTATGAGTATATGAGTATTCTGGTAAAGTACAAAGTTTTTTCTTAATGTTGATGAACTATGCTTTTCTATTTTTGAAATTATATTTCTTTTTCATTGCACTATTTTTCTTTTATTATTTTTTCTTTTTAATTTATTTAAAGAAAATATATCACATAGTTGAGACAGTTGAGCATAATATATTTGTTTCAGGATGAACAAAGGCAAAGTTATTTAAAAAATAGAGAAACTAAGAGATGGAAGAGAAATAAAAGGTTATGTAGCAAATATATTTTTGAAAATAATTGAACCACCAATTAACTCATTAGCGGCCTAGTAGAAGGTTTAATAAGCTTTTCTTCTTCTTCTTCTTCTTCTTCTTCTTCTTCTTCTTCTTCTTCTTCTTCTTCTTCTTCTTCTTCTTCTTCTTCTCTCTCTCTTTTAAGGATAAGAGTTAAAGAAATACAGAAAAAATGATGTTAGAGTGGCAATTGTTGTTTGCATAGTCCCAGCAAAATATGAGGAACATGGAAAGGAAAAGCCTTGGTCTAAATACAAGGAGACCTTACCCCTGACATTTTCTGGCATAAGACCAACTCTAGGCTCCAGGCATACTAGTTTCACCTAGTTTGTCCTCTAGTTTCACCTCACAATTAGAGGGCAATTCGGAGAGCCCTGCCCTGAAAGCAGTTGTTGTTGTTGTTGTTGTTGATAAGTCTTCTGGGTGTTAAGGGAGCCCTCTTTGGAGTATGTCAATGCCAAGGCAGCGGTAGGGTCTTCCTGGTAGAGGACTGCTTCCAGGTGATGTTATAAACAACCATGGTTGTTTTGTAGATGGATTTCCTGGTTCAGGGGTGAATGGACAATGTCTGTTCTTCTGTGGTTTGAGCCAGGTCATTATGACAGTGTTCAGGATGTAAGGTCCTACTGCATCACAAGATTTGTGTGTTCCTATCTCTATTAGATAAAAATTGTTTATATGTATAGT
Source organism: Crocidura indochinensis (assembly GCA_004027635.1). Taxonomy (NCBI): domain Eukaryota; kingdom Metazoa; phylum Chordata; class Mammalia; order Eulipotyphla; family Soricidae; genus Crocidura; species Crocidura indochinensis. The sequence goes on from PVKC010002337.1 coordinate 5,424, forward strand.
ATTTTCCCATTTTATTGTGCCTATGCAAAAGAGGAATATTGCCACATGGCATTATTGGTCATTGCACTATTTTTCTAAAGTACTTTGGTTAGGTCACTACTTGTTGTAACCCTAGATAAGTAATAGTCAAAGACTTCTTGTGAGATTTCATTGTAAATATCATTCAATATTCAAGCTAATTACCCAGGGTTCTATGTTCTAACTTTTGCCTTGTTATGAACTTGTATCTGCTTTGAATAAAATCACTGAAGCACAAACACTTTGCTCTTCTTAGTTAGGTTAAGGATCCCAATGAATATCAGAAAGGAAATAGAGAATTTTTCTTGGACTTTTAACCTGGAAAGCAAAGTGAGTAGTACACATTCTTTTTTTTTTTTCTTTCTTTTTTTATTATGAGAACAGAGATGCAAAGAAAGAGGAAAGGGTAAAGTTACAGTGGAAGGACAATCACGCATAAACAGAATTCTCAGTAGTCCCATCGATGATGTCCCAGTCTTGAACTTTCAGCAATGAACAAGAAAGACAAAACAGGGCCCATGTACAATTACTTTGTCCCCCAAATCTCCAGATAGTAGTACATACTATTTCTTAGCAGCACATAATATAATCTAAGACATAAGACTTAGGTTACTCCTTAAACATTGAAGGCAAAGTACATTTTTATATATCCATGCACAAGTATATTAGTTTAATTTAACTTCAAAAGTTTCAGTGGTTTGTTTTTCTTTTCTTTTTTTTTTTAAATTTTATTTTAACACCTTGATTACATACATAATTGTGTTTGGGTTTCAGTCATGTATAGAACACCGCCCATCACCAGTGCAACGTTCCCATCACCATTGTCCCAAATCTCCCTCCTCCCCAACCACCCTCCGCCTGTACTCTAGACAGACTCTCCATTTCCCTCATAGGTTCTCATTTTTAGGACAGTTCAAAATGCAGTTATTACTCTAACTAACAAAAAGTGGTGAGCTTCCTGGGGTGAGCTGGAACTTCCAGCTCTTTTCTCTTTTGTGTCTGAAAATTATTATTATTGTAGGGATGTCTTTCATTCTCCTTAAAACCCATAGATGAGTGAAACCATTCTGCGTTTTTCTCTCTCTCTCTGACTTATTTCACTGAGCATGATAGATTCCATGTACATCCATGTGTAGGAAAATTTCATGACTTCATCTCTCCTGACAGCTGCATAATATTCCATTGAGTAGTACACATTCTTACTTAATAGCTGTGACTGTAGAACAGAAATCCCAGGAATCTGTGTATCTGTGCTCCAACATAAATTAATACTGAATAAAGAAAGACACAGCTATCAGATTATTAAATCTCTTCAGCTATTTAAATGATCAGAGTATTTGTAATTAATAAACATTTAAATACAGATGACTAGAAATAGTAAACCGATGCTCTTTAGAGACAGAACCATCTGTTTTACTTCATTTATATTTATTTTGTTTAAATTTCCAGCCTTCTACTAATTACAAATGAGAGGCATATCAGAAAATGGGGCTAAAATTCTCTCTGAAAGCTCTATGTAGAGCACAATAAATTTTTAAGTCAACTTTTCTTTTTAAGTTGGGGCCTGATTTAGTTCATCAATATCTGAAAGACAATTAAATTTTTTCTTTTTATTTAATTTGGAAGATATGTTTATCAATATAGCTAGAAAAAAATCTGTCTCCTATGTTTTACATAACAAATATACATAATATGCATTAAATTCTTTTTTTTTTATTTTGGATTTTGGGCCACATCCTATGCTATAATGCTCAGGGGTTTCTCCTGGCTATGCTCTCAGAAATTACTCCTGGCTTGGGAGACCATATGAGGGTCTGGGGGATCAAACTGCAGTCCATCCTGGGCTACCGCGTACAAGGCAAATGCCCTACTGCTGTGCTATCGCCCTGGCCAGCACTTGAATTCTTAAAAACACTAATAAATTATCTAAAGGCTTAAATATACAAAGAGGAAATTAGAAATATTCCAAAGTATGATTATACACTTACTCTGCCTTCATTCAGATAATATTTTTGGGACATTGGGGATCTTTATTGTGGGAAGAAGGTGGGTACATCTTGGTGATGGGTTTTATGTTGAAATCATGTACACTGGAAATCATTATAACAATATTGTAAATCACAATACCTCAACTAATAAAAAATAAAATAAATTACTAAAATCTATCAATTTTTTTTCCGTGAAAACTACCAGGCAGCTTTTCTTCTGATGCCTACCTAGAATTTCTACTCACAGTCATTCTTGATCTTATGGAAATATTTCTTCTCTTTCTCAGCTTGGTCCAAGTACTTATTGACTCTTGATTTTTCCTCTGCTTATTCTCTTGCATTTAACATGATAGCATTATGTTAACTAAAATAAAGAAGTCCTGATAAATGAACTGAATCAGAAGAAAATCAACAAAGATGAGGTGCTCTCACTCCACCGGATATGGAGAATAAAGAAACAAAACCAGGATATAGCTCAACCCAATGGAAGGACAAAAGCAGTAATGAGAATTGCTATGTTAAAAGGAGAGAAGCATGGGGACAGGTTTGGGACAATAGAAAGGACATTGACCCCTGGGTAGAGGATAGCAACATTATAAGTATAAAATTATAATTTTGTTGTTACAATCATAAAATAATGATTTAAAATATTAACATAATTTTTCTCAGAATTTAAAGTTTAGGAATAAACTTATTATCTTAAAATATTTTTAAATTTTTTATCTATGCAATGATGTATTAGAAGTTGAATCAAATCATGTTTTTAGGGAGAACTTCTCATGTTCATAATAAAAGCTTATCACCCAAGTCACTCTACATTCTATCTCTCTACTTGATTGTTTTCCTTTAGCTAGAAGTAGTCTCAAAAGTCATCTCATTTATTTCCATGCATTCTTTTTTTGTGACTATTTCTCCCCATTGGAATGTTAGCTACTTCACGATAATGCTTATCTATTATTTTTGGCTGTGCTGTTGGAGTCTGGCACATCTAAGGGTCCCTGATAACAGCACTCAGTAAGTGAACACGATCATTTAACTGAAAGCTCCGAATTAAGTCACTTAAAATGAGATTTGGTTTCTTTATTTGTCTGAAAGAATTGTAATATATACTTGCTCTAATGACAGAGACTTTGTGCAGCTCTCTGAAAATGCTCTTAAGTACCTTTTATGTTAAGGACTGAGGGATTAAGACTAATGATAGTGTCTGGTTTGGAGGAGAGCACAGAGTATTGAATCAGGCAAGTGTACAAAGAACTTTAACAGTGACCAGAGAGAAACCATAATAGCTAGGGCACTTATCTTGCATGGAAGTGACCCAAATTTTATCTCTGTCATTCCATATGGTCCCCGAGTCCTGCCAGTAGTTAGCTCTGAGCATAGGGTTAGTATTAACTACTGTTACTGCCAGGTGTGAACCCCAAACTAAAACAAAAAACTTTGATTTCTAAGAAGAATTGTTTAGTTGCAAAAGTACAAAAGTACCAATTTATGGAATTTTTAATTTATTTTATTTTATTTTTATTTCATAAAAATAACACATAAAGAAGAAACTATAATGAACATATTTATAGTTCATTATGATATGAAAAATGTAATTAGAAATTTTGTATTCTATGAATTTAAACTTTAATAGTTGCCCTATTTACCTTATCCTTTCAAACATGTTATTTTTTTAAAATATATAACCAATGGTTTTCCATTGAAAAAGAAATTCTTTGAACACATGTTAGCATTGCCTTTGTTAATAAATAATAAAGAAATCTGTCATGAAATGTTTGGGCATGTGGAAAATTAGCATTTGAATTATGAAAGACATTTGAAAGTTCCAAGACTGGTCATGGTTCTAAAGCTTGTCATGAAGAAAGTCAGTAGTACAATATTTCTTGGTATAGTTGTATATTTTATTAGTAAGGGCAGTTAAGATAGTGAAAACAAGGCAGGTCCAATTTATTGGTGATGCATTTTACTTCTTCCCCAGATTTTTTTTCCTTTGTATATTTTGAAAGGAGCAGAGAAAATTAATTCAACAAAACCTCAGATCATCAGAAAACACACATATTTAAAAACCTCTGAAATTAATATGTAGTGTGTGTAATGAAATCTGCAAGTTATTTTTGTCTTTTTTGCTTCTTTTTAAAACCACAATGCAGAAAAATACTAAAGAAAGGAAGAAAGAATACAAAGCTAAAGAATAAAAATTTCAGTTACTTGTGATAATGAGAGTCTGTGAGTAACTGTGCCCAAATCAGTAGAAAAAAATATGTTGCTATGTGAATTATATAAAGGGAAACAAATTTTAAGAAGCTTTTCTTATGTTAGCCTGGAAAATATATCTAGATCAAATTGCCTTTATAGTTGATGAATAAAGCAAGGTTGTCTTCTTTGGATTGTGTTGACTCCAAGGAATACGATTTGTCAACCACATGCTGCACATCTGTTTATGAACTGTGGAACAATGAGTCAATGGAGGTGTCAGTAAGTGGGGTCTGAGAAGGAGGGTGAACTCCATATATGAACTTAGATTACGTGGCTGAAGATGTTAAGATTGCTATTATATTAAGTTTGTATTATACTTTTGATAATTTTTTTAATTAAGAGATCTAAATTCATTCTGGGAGATAATAGCAGGCTATTCCTGGCAAGGCTTTTTTGAGTTCTTCTTGGGGTGTTTTGAGGACAATGCAATGACAGGGTTTGGATTTTGGGTTTTTATATTCTTACATGCGTCCCAACCTACTGGACTCTCTGTTTTGTCTTTCATTCTTGCTTTTCCCATGTGGTTATTTTTTAACATTGGATTGCTATGTTTTTCTTGATTGGAATATGCATATTCATCCATTTCATTTAGAAAATGGTCATTGTATTTGAATCTAAAAAGTAAGATAACCTTATAGGAGTTGGCAAAGTTCACAGTAATAATGGTAATAGCTGTTTTTATACTCTACTTTTGAGCTCTAACATTTTATTTACTTTTTTTATTATCCTTGTAATGAACAATTGCAATAATATCACTAAGAAGAGAATCTTTTGTTATTTTAAGAAGCAATAATGAAGGGCTGGAGTGATGTTGCATTGGGGTTCATCTCCCCGGTGTCCCATATGGTCCCCCAAGCCAGGAGAAATTTCTGAGAGCATAGCCAGGAATAACCCCTGAGCATCACTAGGTGTGGACCCAAAATAAAAAATATAAACAAGTAAAGAAGTTATAAAGTCCCAATTGAATCCAGTTGGCTGTCCATGCCTTTCCTTTTAAATATATGTATATATATGTATATAAGAGATTATATAGTCAACTTTATAGTTCCTAGTTCAAAGACCTTGAAATTGTGGGTTGAATGATATTGTGCACCTTCTTAAAGTCATTGGCCATCTGGTTTTTCCAAAATGTATCCATTATGCTTTATTTAGCAAAATAGAATTAATTATGTTCATGTTAAAAGCAGTCACTTGATCTGCATAATCTAAAGCACAAGATTCACTGACATATAGTCACTTAGTATTTGTTCAACAATGTGGCAGGCACTGCAAGGAGCACAGGAAAAAATAAACATCACTGTACTTAAGAAATAGGCACTTTTTGTGTAGTTATAAAAATATGTATTCAAAGTAGGGAGTCTACAGGTGTTTCATGTTTGTACAATATTGTGAGTACCTTCATTATGTTTTCTGGGGAGGGAAATTGGAGCTTTCATTAGACTCACATAATTTCATGTGAAAGAAAAATATTAAGCGTTAAATGAGTAGAACAATAAGTAGGTACCATGCTGTGCATATATTATTTCAATTTTACTGGAAATTCAGCAAAGAAACATTAGTGTAAATTTTATATGCATCAGTGTAAATGTTTATGCATAAATGAAATATATAAAATTATATAAAACTGGCATAGCTTTGGCATAAGAACTTACTTGCTCTAGGGTCATAATATCTTAAAGACAATTCCTTCATCTGTAAAATTAAATAGAAATAATTTTGTCATAGAAGCTGTATGGATATTAAATGAGATGATAGACAGAAAGCAGAGATCCTATTTATTACAATAAATTCTATGAATATTAGCTTCTTAAATATATTTGGAGTGTACTGGTATTTGAACAATCACAGTAAGTTGGGTAGCTAGCCTTGAGAGGTAGAATTTGACAGTTAACTAAAATTTCTGGAGAGTCAATGAACTATGTAAAGCTAATTGGATTCCAAAAGTAAACAGGAAAACAGAAGGGCATTTTAGCAAACACATTGCAAAGAAAAGGAAAGGAAAACAGCTTGATGTGAGTAATTCTAGAAAAAGAAGACGAACATCTGGAGAAAGTCTTAATAATTTCTCTTATCACTTAGACTTTGCTCAAATATTATCTCTTTTGGTTTATAATATTATCCTCTAACATTTAATTTTCCTTATATCTTTTACTTTAATGATATAGTAGCATGCATTATGTAAGATAAGCTCAAATGAGAATGACTATAATTTTGCTTTGCTCATTGCTATATACCTGTGACTAGTTGAAGCTTTGTATTAATTACATATCTTTATATAGTTGTCAAATAACTGAAAAATAGATAGAAGATATTGAAACTATTATATTTTTCAAAGAGTCAGTATAGGGTACATAAAAATGAAAATTGCATTATTTGCAAACACCTGCTTATGATTTTATTGTTCAATTTTGAATTAAATTTTGTTTAGTGACTACTAATTAAAATATAGTTTCCTCTGGTTTGAGTTTTTGATATTTGATCAATCATTTAAAATTTTGTCAATTACTTTGTATATTATTCCATCATATTTTGAGGATCTCTAACTTAAATATTGTGTTAAGTTCTAATGTAAAATACATTTCATTATTTTATTTTGATTTACCATAAACCATGCCAAATGAAATTAAACATTCCTAAACAATATAAGTTTGTATGTTTAGAATAATTGGGTAAGATAATATATTTAAAAGTAAATGAGTAAAATGATAGAGGAAAAATGGATATAAAAAACAATCCCATTTGCATTAGTGCCACTAAAATAGCTTGGAGTCAACTTAACTGAACAGGTGAAAGACATATACAAAGAAATTACAAAATGTTGCTTCTAAAGGGATACAAGGAAATGAAGACACTTACCCTGTTCATGGATTAGAAGGATTAATATCATTAAAATGGCAATACTCCCCAAAGCATTGTACAGTTTTAATGCAATTCTTTTAAGGATACAATGATATTTTTCAAAGAAGTGAATCAAATACTTCTGAAATTCATTTGGAACAATAAATACCCATGAATAGCTAGAACAACTTTTATAAAAAAAGAAGAGGAGAGGCATCACTTTCCCCAACTTTAAATTGTACTACAAAGCAATAGTCATTAAAACAGCATGGTATTGGAATAAAGGCAGACCATCAGATCAATGGAATAGGCTTGAATATTCAGAGGATGTTCCCCAGACATGCTATCAATTAATCTTTGATAAAGGGGCAAGAAATAAAGTGGAGCAAGGAAAGCCTCTTCAACAAGTAGTGTTGGACAACTGCTTAGCCACATGCAAAAAAGCAAACTCAGCCCTCCATCTAATATCATACACAAAAGTCAAATCCAAATGGATTAAAGACCTTGATATCAGACCTGGAACTATAAAATATATAGAACAACACGTAGGTAAAACACTCCATAACATTGAAATTTAAGGCATCTTTAAGGAGATAAGAGCACTCTCCAAACAAGTGGAAATAGAGATAAACAAATGGGACTATATTAAGTTGGGAATCTTCTGCAGCTCAAAGGAAATAATGACTAGGATACAAAGACCATCCACAGAATGAGAGACACTGTTCACCCAATACCCATCAATTAAGGTCTAATATTCAAGATATACAAGGTACTGACAGAACTTAATAAGAAAAAATATCTAACCCCATCAAAAAAATGGAGAGAAGAAATGAACAGACATTTCCTCAAAGAAGAAATAGAAATTGCTGAAAGGCACATGAAAAAAAATGCTCCACATCAATAATTATCAGGATCTGCAAATCAAAGCAACAATGAGACACCATCTCACACCACAGAAACTGGCACACACAAAGAACAAGAACTATCAGTGTTGGTGTGGATGTGAAAAGAAAGGAACCCTCATTTACTGCTGGTGGGAATGCATTCTAGTCCAGCCCTTATGGAAAACAATATGGAGATTCCTCAAAAGACTGGAAATTGAACTCCCATATGATCTAGCTATACCACTCCCAAGGATATACCCTAGCAACTCTAAGACACAGTACAAAAACGCCTTTTCTTCACCTATATTCATTGCAGCACTATTTTCAAAAGCCAGACTCTGGATACAATTAAGATGCCCCTCAACAGATGAATAACTAAAGAAACTGGCACATATACACAATGGAATATTATGCAGTCTCTAGGAGAGATGAAGTCATGAAATTTTCCTATACATGCAAGCAAATGGAATGTATTATACTGAGTGAAATAATTCCAAGGGAGAGAGATAGACACAAATTGATTTCATTCATCTATGAGTTTTGAGAAAAATAAAAGACACTATTATAATACTGCTCAGAGACAAGAGAGATGAGGAGTGGAAGGTCCGACACACTGCCTGAAGCTTGCTACATAGAGTGGTGAGTTTAGTTAGAGAAATAACTACACTGACAACTATCATGACAATGTTAATGAGTGAGAAAAGTAGAATGCCTGTTTCAAATACAGATAGGGGGTGGGGGAGCTGAGAGACTAGAGAGCTTTGGTGGTGGGAATGTGGCACTGCTGAAGGGGGGTGTTCTTTTTTTTATAACTGAAACCCAACTACAAACTGTTTGTAATCATGGTGCCTAAATAAAGATATTAATTTAAAATAAAAATAATATTATGAAGTCTTACTGATTGTTTTCTAATATTACTCTAAGGATAAGACATTTCTCTGTAATTGGTTTTAAAATCCTACCAAATAACTATAATCTCCTTAAAATAAGGTGCTTCAATATAACTAATGTAAATTATTTTGAATTGTTTATAATGTCATAAAATAAATAAGTCAAAGGGAAAGAGTTAGACACAGAATAGTTCTTTTTATGACTGAAACCCAACTGCAATCGTATTTGATAAAATTATCTTTTTTAAGAAAATATTTTATTATTTTTCAAAACTCTAGTCTATTTCATTTCTCTATAAATTTGCACGCTGTGGATATATAATATAAAAGATATTATTGTGATCTTTAGTTTCTACCTTATTTCAGCTTCAGTAGATTCATGTAAAGTGTAAATGTAAGCTGCTTTGGTTTGGGGACAGAGAATTCTCTGAAGCAGTATTTAGGAGACTCAGGCTTGATGTCCCATTCTGTACTATGACCCAGGCAAGTGATGAAGAGCTCTTCAGGCCTTGAGGGTGTTGGAAATTATTTAGGCTCTGCCAGTAGTGCTGTAGGACCTTCAAGGCTGTACCCCTTAAAACTTGAGTGACCACTTGGTGTTAGGAATCTAACCCTGATCTGAGCATAGTAGGCATATTCCCTAACTACTGCACTATCTTTTAGTCCCAATAGTATTTTATTGCTAAATAATGCTCTAATTGAAGTTCATCATATGTTTATTTTGTTTTGTTTTTTTTGTTTGTTTTTGTTTTTGGGTCACACCCAGCAGTGCTCAGGGGTTACTCCTGGCTCCATGCTCAGAAATTGCTCCTGGCAGGCACGGGGGACCATATGGGGCACCGGGATTCGAACCGATGACCTTTTGCATGAAAGGCAAATACCTTACCTCCATGCTATCTCCCGGGCCCCTCATCATATGTTTATAATTCATATATTGATGGTTTTTATTGTTGTTCTTCTATTGGATTTAAAAAAAAAGAATTACTATATACTGAGCCGGCCCACGGCTCTCAGTTATTCGTCGTCGTGGAAAGGACTCTTACCTGAAAGAAAGGAGGGTTGCAGATAAAGGGGACACCAAGTCAAGGATTCTGATCAAAGTGTCAATTTTACTTAAAGCAAGCAGGGCTTATATAGGAAATTAACAATAGTGAGTGGTTACATAACGGTTGGTTACATGAACAACACAATCTCTAGGTGACTTCATAAAAGTCACAATGCTCTGCCAATATACCTCCTGCAAGTACATACATGTTATAGCAAGCCTTCTTGTGTGGGCAAGTTCTTGCAGGGCAGTCTGCGTCAACTCCTGCCCATTTGGCAGGTACACATCTAAAGTACAGATTGCGGGCAATGCTGAGACAAAATGTCTGTCTGAGGCAAAATGGCTGTACTTATGCTAAGCTATATTTCAAAGGATCTGGCTCCCAACAATATACATACCTGTGTACATGTTTCTTCATGGACAGGTCTTCATTTTGTTTGAATACCCCTATGAGCAGAATTGATGAAACATATGGTACGTTTATGTTTCACAAGTAACAGATTTTTAAAAATAGTGACTGACTTTACAACCCATGAGGTTTTCTATTTTTCTACAAAGCCTAAATGTATATTTTCTAATTTTTTCATACTATTAATAATACCCTGTATTACAGTTGAGCTGATATCTCATTATGTTTTTATTTCCATTATCTCTCCCCACTTTTGATACTTGGGTCATATCCAATGTGTTCAGGAGCTATTCCTAGCTTAGCAGTGCTGAAACATCATTCCTGGCAGTGCTAGGGAGACCATATGGTACTTGGGATCAAACTTAGGTATACAGATGCAAAGTATATGCTCCAGTTCATTGAACTATCTCTCTAGACAATACATTTTTCATTAAAAGGTATTTTTTAATCCTTTAAAAATGTTAAATGATCAGTTGTCTTAAGTCTTATCATCAAAATATCCCTCTGACTCCTGTCATTGAAAATACTACAGAATCAACATATAAAGTAGATGCTCCCCCTTTAACTCTACTACATGACAAATTCAAAATACATATTTCTAAATATGATTTGGCGTCAATTTTTCATTAATAGTGGGTAGCCCATGTATTCTTGACCACTGAGAACTTCAGTGGGAAAGTAAGTATGCGTCCTACTCACTCTTCTATCAATTAGAACCTATTGTTTTTGTTTTCATAAATACCAGGACTGAATACCATTAACTTTAATACCATTAAGTTAAAGGGTTAACATAAATAGCATTAACTTAAAGGGTTAATGCTTTGTATATAGGAACCTCAATTTCTATCTCTGGTATCATTACTAAGAGACCCCTGCAAAAAAATTGTCAGGCTCTTCATGAAGATAAAATATAGAAATGTGTCTATGTTATCCACAAGATTCATTCTTCCTCTGCTGTTCTAAGGTCTTTGACCTTGTTCAATTGTTATCGGTTACTAGAGGGTGATCTCTCAGCCCCACCAGGACACTGCAATGATATGAAGAATTTGCAGGTTTGGGTGGAACTGGAGGCAGGCACTTTTTTTTTGTTTGCTTTAAAAATGTCCTTTTCTCAGAGTCACATACATTATTAAAAATATCCCCAAAGTACAGTCTACCGAGATTAAGAAACAAGACTGATTGAAACAAGTCTCTTCTTAGATTAAGAAACAGAGCACAAAAGATCTGTTGTTTCTGAGATGTAGGACCATTCCTCTTCTAAGCAGGTAGCTGATTCTATTGTCAATGTCCACTGGCTTACATTTTGCTTTAGTTGGTTCATTAATATTATGTATTTCGATTGAAAACACATATATGAAATCATACACTTGAACACATGTATGAAATAGTCTTTTTTTTGATTTACCATTTATTTATTTATTTAGGTTTGATTTGGGCAATACTCAGTGGTGTTCTGATCAGGTCTTATTCCTGACTCTGCACTCAGTGATCCCTCCTTGCAGGATTTAGATATGAGGTACCCTAGATCAAATTAGGTTAAACAGATGCAAAGCAAACGTCCTACCTGATATACTATTGTTCTGGTCCTCTATTTTTGTTTAAATATGATTCTCATGACTTTCATGATACTTTGAATCATAAATTTTAGCTTCTCTTTTAATTGAATTATACATAATTATATATAATATAATACTTATACATAATTTAAAATAATTCAAATAAATTGAATTACATATAATCATCTAAATATACTGATTTATAGTATAAATTATGATTTATAGTATAAATTAAGTATATACTAATTCAATTCTCTCTCAATCATCTATCATTGACTACTTCAGTTGTTTCTATATTTTATCATTTATAAATAATATTGCAATAAGCATTTTTAGTGGTTACAAAAAATAAAATATACATTTATAAGAAATGCATTGAGTGTATTTTTTGTATAAAAATGGTTGAAGCACAAATAAGTTTGTAAATCCCTGCAATAGGAGAATAACATATGCCATTACTCCATATCATTTTGGCATAGGATTATTTTCTGGTAAAAGTTGATTTTTGTAAGATACATCTTTACCTCTTTGTAAGAGTGTCTTCGTCAAGGTATCTAGGGTCCTGATCACTTTAACCATTATAAAAATGAAATCTCTAACATTTAATGGTAAAGAAGGTAGCATATTAATCAGTATAATAATCAGGCTGATGTTTACTATATGACCTTCTATAACTGAACTCCCCCATCTGTCCCTGAAACTCCACTTTAAGCTATTACTTGAGAATGTGACTTAAAATACTTTGATAAATTACTCAGCTTTACATGCCCCCCATGTATAAAGGTGGTCCATATTTTACTATTATTTCTTTTGTAATTTATTTTCCTTTATAATATTTCTGATTCAATTTGTTTGCTTGCCAGAACCTAGAAGAAAATAAGTGTTTTCTGGCTTCCTACTCTTTGATATTTTCTCACATATATTCACAGATGGAAATCTGCAAGTCATATAGTCTCAGAATTTCTGTATATTTGAATTACGCTTCTTTTCTTTTTCTAGGTGACAGGTGTCTTATTGGCTACATGTCCTCTCAGTGGCCTGCAAATGTTAGCTTCTTCTACCTTTTGTTATTTCAAAGAACTTTGAATGTCAAGCTGATTTTTTTTTAATTTTAAAGGTTGCTTATTTTGTAAAGATTAGAAAATTGACATCATCTTACATTCAAAGTAATTTAACGAAATGTGTATAAAAACATCTTTTTTTTTCTTTTTAGTTCTTTCTGGGATAGGGCGAATCTTTTCAATCTGCAGCTCAAATGATTTTTTTTTATTTTAGAAAATGTTTTTTTTGCTTATTGTTGGCTTTATTATTATCTCCTCCATCTGTTCTTTTTCTTCATCTGAAATCTTATTATATGCATATCAAACCTCCTGTATTTTTCTTTTAAGCTCAACTTTTCACCCCTGGCATTTTTGTTGTTGCATATCTTTTCTCTTAGAAGATATTCCTCTTTATTGATCTAGTTAATTATCAAACATTTTCATCTATTCTTTGATGACCTCTACTGATTAGAACAAATCAGATTAGATTTTAAGTCCTAAAATATATTCTTATCTATTTTTTTAAAAAAATGTAATCAGTCTCTTCTTAGAGAACAATTTTAAATAAACACTTTCAGTTTTAAATCTTGAAAGTCCTTCATGGGTATCTGTTTCTATTGCTACTGATAAGAATTGTCAGTTTAATAGGATCCAGCAGACAGTAGTCAACCAGGGAACTACATCAGTCTTTTAGACTACGTACAATAGAATGTTGACTTCATATCACCACATGTTGTTTTGTTGATGTGTTGCTCTCACACATCTGGGAGTTAAAATTGTTCATATGTAGTGCCCATTCTCCTAAAATAATCAAACACTTCTAGCCTTGAGGTTAGCTCTGAGGACACCCAAATACAAATAATCACCCCAGTTTTCTAGTTTCTGACTTACATCAAGACAGTTGGAAAGCTAATATCTATTTGGACTTCTCTATTCTTTCTTAAGCCATCAAGTCTGGGGTAGTATAGTGGGAACATTAGGTTTAATTTCAGGTAAATTTTGCCTCTACAAAATCTCTCAAGTCTTTCTGTAAAACTTGATGTTCTTTACTTGACTTCTGTAAGACTTTATGTTATCCAGTTAGCATAAAGTGTAATACCACGTGGTTGACTCTGTGTCAAAAATATCTATTTTATATCAAATCAGTTTTATTATATGCATATATACATATTTGTCCTATTTTAAAAGGGGAAGCAGAAGCTTTGATAAATATCTATCCTACAATTAGATTGAGATGGTGAAAATTTTGATTATGTATATTTGAAGTCTAGTCTTTGCAGTAGGCAACTTGCTTGTTTTCCAAGTTCGTCTGAGTTTGATTGCATAGAAATTGTGACATTTAATACCATAGTATTTTTTTCATTCCAATCACACACATAAAATAAGCATTTGAATTATATTTACTATGAAGTTAAATGACATTCTTTGGTAGCTTGAATTTTATATCAACTGCTTTAAAAATTTTAATAAGTCCATCAGAACTAGTACAACTTTCAAACTACCATATTGAATTTATAAAACACTATTTCTTATTTAACCCAGAAGAGGTTTATGCAAACAAAGACTCCATTTGCAAGAATCTGTAAGGAATGGGTGAGGGGCTATGGGGAGAGACCTGGAATAGCTTATAAAAAGCAGCAGCTGGTTTGGAATGGAGGACAGTTAAAAGCTTAGTCGTGGTGAATTGCAGTTCCAATTCTGAACTTATTTTTTAAAATTTCTTCTAAGGTGAATATTAAAAAGCAACATAAGAGTTTTTTTTAACAAGTTCTGCCAATTTAAAAGGAAATAAATGGACTAGAGCAATAGCACAGAGGGTAGGGCATTTACTTTGCACCCTGTTGTCCTATATTTGATCCCCTATATCCCATATGGTCCATATGGTCCCCTGAGCTTCTTAGGGGGTGATATATGAATGCTGAACCAGGGGTAACCCTAAGTGCTGCTAGTGTGACCCAACACACACACACACACACATACACACACAAATGGAAGTAAATGACAGAGTCCTTTTTTCCCTAAAAAAATAAGTTCAATAGACAGGTAAATGCAGGACAAACACAAATAGCTAAGCAAATAATTATTCTATTAATAATAATAATAATAATAATTGTAAACCAAAGCTAGTCACTAATTAAAATTGCTCTCTGTCATAAGATAATAAAAGGAAATAAGTAGACACTATGTTTCGACCCAAGAATGGACATGAATGTGTTTTAGACTTGCTAAAAATTATGAAGCAGGTGGAAGAGATGCATCATCAAAATTAGGCAGGAAGTAGATATACTAGGTGTTTCATTTTGTATTCTAGTCTTTCCTAAAATATTTCTTTGTATTATTTTGCATTCCTTATAACCCTAAAATAAACACTATTTGGTCGAAGAAAAGTATTAGCATTTTGGCTGGAGTTATAGCACAGTGGGTAAGGTGTTTGTCTTGCTTGCTGCCAACCTTGTTTTTTTTTCCCCTGGCATCCTCTGAACCTGCCAGGAATAACGTCTGAGCACAGAGCTAGGAGTACCATCAGACGTGGCCACAGAATGTATTAACTTTCTTTCAGCATTATTAGAAATTTTATTAGAATTGCAGCTCAGAGTTCACCATCCAGGAACATTTTTGAAAGGTGCTTTATGTTATCTGGGATTAAGGGTGGTGCTTGTATCCATATTGTAAAATAAAATGGTCCTCTGATCAGCTATGTGAGCCAGAATTAGAAGTTCATTAGATCCAGATTGATGACTGCTTTGCAAAGTAAGCTTATATGGTTGAATTCCAGGTGGAAATCAGGTGAAAATTTAGTTGTCCAATGATCCTTCAAGTTTCAATCATGAAGATCTGTATAAGCTACTTTTATTTTTTCTCTTTAGCAACTTTCTGGAGAGAGATAAATCTGAATATGATAGAGAATATCTGGAAATGTCTGGGTCATACTACCCCCACAAAATATATAAAGACAAAATTGATTCATCATTTTTCTCTATTTATACTAGAAAATTTAAGAACACTTAAAAAATTCCTGTTGCTAGATCTGGAAACTAACAGCCTAGTAGTGAATTAGCCACTAGAATTATACATGATACTATTTAAAACATTAATAAGGTCAAGTCAGAACTCAAATTATTAGTTGATATTTCCTGAATAAATTCACTTATTGTTGGAGAATTCTCCCTCGATCCCCTTCATCCACTCCATCCAGCCATCCATGCATCATTCCAGGCCTCATACTTAAAGCATGTGCTCCATATACTACTAGGTTACATTTCAATCTAAGATGTCATTTTTTTTTAAAGACAACAAGGTGGACAACAATGGTGATAGATTCTGCTTGGTATTTCTTTACTGATTTATTCAGCAATATTATTTTTTACTATAAAGTATTGTATCAGTTACCAAAGGTCATACTTCTGTGGAGGATTCAAATGACTTTATTTTTCACTTTGCAATTTATTTTCTCTTCT
Source organism: Crocidura indochinensis (assembly GCA_004027635.1). NCBI lineage: Eukaryota > Metazoa > Chordata > Mammalia > Eulipotyphla > Soricidae > Crocidura > Crocidura indochinensis. Next base: position 21,806 of record PVKC010002337.1, read on the forward strand.
CTTTTTCTCTCCCATCTTTTGTTGTGAATAGAGAATTTAAAAATAAATTAGGTTTATATGCAGAATTCTGATTGCTACTTTCAGAAAATAAGTATCTGTACAGCTCTGTATTTTAATATGTATCAAGTGAAAGCAATTCTTTTGCAGCTCATCCTGAATACATTAAAAAGGGTAAAAAAAACATCTGCAACTTGTGTCCTATTTTCCCTCTCCTTTGTCTTATAGCTTACTTTATAATTTATAATTTTGGCTTATCCCACTTTTCTGTTACTCTTGACTTTTAGACTTAAAATTTTTAGCTATGATATATTAAATACATATCCAAGAAACATATACATAAATTAATATGTTTTATCTGCTCTTTCTGCATTTCAGAACCCAGCAAATATTTGAAAAGATTGACTGGCCAGGCCATTAATCAGAGATTAGACTTAGAGAAATCTTCCTCTTTCTGACAGGTTATTAAAATAGACTTAACCTTTCAGGCAGTATATGAAATATGGAAATAATATTAGATGTCTATGTAAATTATTGTAAAGTTAATAACAAAGTTTCTTAACTATGAGTGATTATTAACCACTTTTAATTTTATTCATTGTCAATAATTTTAGAGGGATATCATCTTTACACAAAAGAAAATGAGCATTAGCTCCAATTTTGCTGTGAGGAAATGGACTTAGTTTTAAAACACCATTACTCCCTGGTAATATATTAATGCTTGATTAATAAATATAAACTATATTGATACATATTAACTTTGCCTACATAGTTATTTTAAAATAGAATATACAGATTATTTTTTGTTGCTGATATAAACAACATTAAATCACACCATTATGAACGCAGCCCTATTTTTGCTATGTAGTTGATAACACATACTAGTAGTGAGGTTCTGGTTTAAATTTTATTTAATCAATGTCAATATAAAATAAAACTGGTTTTATTCACCTATGTCCATTACTTGTGTCTCTTTATCATTTATGTTATTAAATCTGATCATTTCTTCTTATTTAGAAATCCCCAATCATTTTACTTCTAGTTAAGCTCAGTCCAGTTCTTCATTGTCTAATCTCTCTAGCCCTTTTCCTTTTCTCTTTGGCCATCACTCTCTTCCTTCTACTGGTATAATTCTCATTAGTTTAGAAACATAATATAATTCATTCTAGCCAAAAATTTATTGAAGATTTTTCTAGGGTTGGAGAGATCATACATAGCAGGCATGGGTTCGATCCTAAGCCCCTCCCTCATATGGTCCCTGAGTATGTACATACCATCAGGAGTAATCCAGAGAACAAAGAGCCAGGAATAAGCTCAGAGCACGTGTGCATGTGGCCCCCAAATCAAAAAGAAACAAATGAGTTTTTTCATATATCTACTTTAAATGACCCGCACTGCCTTCAGACTTACACCCAGAACTCTGAGGTTTTCAATATTTTATTCACAGAGACTATTTTCAGAGGTGTCAGAAAAAAATCAATAAACTTGTAAGTAGCTAAAACTAAGGTGAAATAATTAATCTTTGACAGTGTTGATATTTATCAACAGCATTTGTCACAATTGATCATTCCATCCAGTTTGAAACATTTGCTTGACATTTCTTGAAACTTTATTTTCTGTCTGCTCGTTTTCGGTATGATTGGCCTTTTCTCTTCCTTTGTCCAATGTCTTAATGATTAAATTCTCTAAGAGCTCAGCTCACAAAAGTTCATTCTATTTTTCTTGGTAGATATTCTTTTCAAAAGTAGCAAATTGAAATTTTATTCACACACTGACACATATAGTTCTCTTATTATGTTCAACTGCTTCAGCTGATATTTCTTCCTTATTGCCTTAAGTTTACCACTGCAGACTTAAAGTGCACCAAATGAAGTTTTGGTAATTTCTTTTTTTGTTTGTTTGTTTGTTTGTTTGGGCTACACCCAGCAGTGCTCAGGGGCTATTCCTGACTCCATGCTCAGAAATTGCTCCTCGCAAGCACGGGGGACCATATGGGACGCTGGGATTCGAACCGATGACCTTCTGCATGAAAGGCAAACGTCTTACCTCCATGCTATCTTTCCGGCCCCAGTTTTGGTAATTTCTAAACCTCAATTTAACACTTCTCTCTTTCCCTACTATAACTACCCAAGTCTAGATAGACTCATCTCACTTGTAACTGTGTAATGTCTTTTCCAGAATACTTTGATTCCTGATTCCTTTTTTAACCTAACCTCCCTGAACCTCCAAAGCTGCGAACTAGTGACTGCACATTATTTTGCAAATCACAAAGACCCTGCGATGATTGATTCCCATGTTTCTTCTGAATAATAGCCTCTTTTTCATATTGCTCGTAACACACAGATCTTTTTGATGTAAATATTCTTTAACTTCATCACCTTTATAGTCCCTTTGCTTAGAAATAACTTCCCTCTATTACATATATGTTTCATACTCTCAGCATCTAGCTATAGAGATGATACCTTTCCATGAACTGTCATCTTTGTGATAAGAATATTTAAATTAGTAAACATCCATACATGTAAATTCATATTTCACTTGTTTTCTTTACTCTGACATCGACATACTATATTTTCTGCTTGTTGATGCCTCTTTTCTGACTAACCCACTAAATAGAACCTTTAGAGTAAAGAAAAATTTATGTTTTTATTCTAACTTTTATTCTAAATTCAGTAACTTAGGGCTTAAAATAAGGTTGGTTCCTATACAAAAGTATTGGATGAATGGATATAGCAATTGTCATTAATATTAAGAACATGTTTTATTTATTAAAAGTCAGCATAATCTTCTAGAATTTAGAGATGTAAGAAATAGTTTGGAATCTTTGATTCATTTACTTTTTTAAAGTTTTTTGGGTAAACTTTTGTAAAGTTTCTGTAAATATTTATAAGAAGTACCTAAATTTTTCTGAAAAGACCATGACAAATTATTTGTCTGATGTGTCAGTTTTCTTACAATACCTACTTTGTAGGATGTTATAAATTACAGTTGATATTTGGAAAATATCATTTAGATATTTCTAAATAACATTTAGAACAGGAAATGACACATAACTCCAAAACAGTCTATAATTATTTAAATTAAATAACAGAAACTTGACATTTCAAGGCTATAATTCAAAATAAAATATTAATGTGTGTGATTACCAGACTTGTTTTTTATATTTAATAATATTGCTTTTCTCAGGTATATTGAAAATAAGTTCCATACTGAGAATCATATCATACAGTTAGCCTGGACATTTTTTATTTTGGCCACACCTGGTGATGCTCAGAGGTTACTCCTGGATATGCACTCAGAAATCGCTCCTGGCTTTAAGGACCATATGGGACCTTGGGATCAAACTGCTATCCACCCTAGGTTAGTGCATGCAAGGCCAAAGGCCTACCACTTCCACCACTACTCTGGCGCCTCCGGCCTGGACTTTTTTGTTTGTTTTGTTTTTGTTTTGGGGTCACACCCATTGACACTCAGGGATTACTCTTAGCCATGAGCTAAGAAATCGCTCCTGGCTTGGGGGACCAAGTGGGACATCAGAGGATCAGTCTGTGGTCTGTCCTAGGCTAGTGCTTGCAAGGCAAATGCCTTGCCTCTAGTGCCACTGCTCTGGTCCCCAGTCTGGACTTTTATAATCAGATTTGTTACCCAAATTCTCCTCCTACCTATGTGACTTTAGTTTACAAATGTTTAATGGTCTATTTATGTATTATAAAGGTCTAGTATAACACAGACTGTTATGTTATAGGTATACTGTACAAATATTGATAATAAGCACAAATAAACAATAATTAGGTAACCCAGGCAATGAGAGTAAGGGCCAATTTTTAGAACATCATTACTTGTCCTTACATTCAATATTTTATAGAAATTTAATGGTGCAATTTTATGAATAGCAATATTTTTATGTTTTAGACAATGGTAAGGACAAATAATAGTCTTTCCTTAAGAATTCTACTTAATAACAAACAGAAAAGAAAAATAATACAATTGGGAACCACAAGAGTGTATATAAAACCCATATATCGAGAGTGACTCATGGTTGGAAATTTCCAATTAAATTTATTGGCTTGTTTCTTTTCCATAGAGTAAGGCACAATGCTTGAAATTGTCATAATTTAGGTAGCCTATGCTTTGTTCTTAAGGGTCATTTTTCAAGCAGTTCAGTACAATTTTATGAAAGCTAAATCATATTTTCTGACACCACTGGATTTTATGTCTATACCTGTTTGAGGCACTCATCACCTAATGCTCTTCCTTTTACTTTGAAGACCTGTTCTGAGAAAAGCATTCATTTTTTATCATATAATTAAAACAATTATTCTATACGTTGCTAATTTTAAATTGGCCATCTTAAAATTCAGGACTGCTATCTGTTGAAATTCTGTTATCAGTAAACATGTAAGGAAAGGAATGTACATCCCGGGAAGTAATACTTTATTAAAACCTTGGAAGCTTGGGACTGGAGCATTGACACAAGTGGTAGGGCGTTTGCCTTGCATGTGACTGATCTAAGATGACTGTGGTTCTATCCCTCAGTGTCCCCTATGCTCCCTCAAACCAGGAGTGACTTCTGAGCCCATAGCCAGGAGTAACCTGTGAGTGTCACCAGGTGTGGCCCAAAAAATAAAAACAAAGACAAAAACAAACAAACAAACAAAAAAACCCTTGGGATCTCACCTAAGTAGTGAGAGCTTAATTTTGTATCCTTTCTTTTTTTAATTTATTTATTTTTATTTTTTTAATTTTTTTAATTTTTATTTTGATCAGATCATATTGGCTTACATATCTTTCACAGTAGTATTTTAGGTACATATTAACATTGAATCAGGGGAATACCCATCACCAAATTTGTCCTCTCCCTATCCCCGATCCGTTCCTGCAACCATATCCTTTCCCATCACCCACCCTGGCTGCTAGAATTGGTGGTCTCTTCTTTGTCTAGCTTACTATTAGTGATCATATATCTGTTCGGGCCTGGTACCCTCCCTTGTTTCCCCCTCTATTTGAGAGGTGGAGCTCGATCATTCGAGTTATGTGGTTTTGTTTGAAGGAAAGAAAAGCAATAGAATGGAGTAAAAAATAAAAAATAAAATAAAATAAATCAAATAAGCTGAACATGACGGAGTCCTTCTAGAAGCTTTCAAACTCAGTTTGAGCGAGCACATGAAGAAGGTAATTGAAACACCACATCAATACAGAAAGAAATATCAAATTAAATATCCAGTGAGCACTACAGCAATAAAGACAAGCACCACTCAATAGACTCGGTTCTTAATTTTGTATCCTTTCTTATATATAAACTTTAATATACAACTCTTTGATATTAGTGATAGAACATAATCTAGATACATTTGTACATAGAATTTAAAATATATACACATATATAATAGAACTAGTTATATGTTTATTTAAAAATGTATTGCACGTGAACTTATACAATTATAAATATTTCTTTTATTTGGGCATTGGAAATAAATAGTATGAAATTTCTAAAAGTACAGACTTTGAGAAAATAGCTAAGGTACATTTGCATTATTGTGTTTTGGGGGAGCCACTTGGCTTGCTAGGATGTTTTCTTCTTGACCTACCAACTGAACTTCTCAGTGCAGATATTGGAAGAAATTTTTCAAGTCATATCATTTTCCTCTGGGGAAAACATTAAGTTCATTTAATGCATAACTCTCATCTTTGTCTCTCTTCACTTTGGTAAGTAGCTCGTTTTCTTCCCTTTCAATTTCTATCATACACACATTTAGAAAAATCTACTACACTAACTCTGACAAAATAAAGTTTGTTTTAGGAAGAGAACTTGATTCCCTCTTCCTACCAGAAGAATCTGGGTGAGATTAACCATTCAATTTTGTTACCTGAGTATTTTGATAAGTAAAAACCACTTTACGATGAAGCAAAGCATTTGAGTGTTGTATGTGAAGAAATTATTCTTGACATATCCTTTGGGCCTTTGACTTTCTGTGCTGGAAAGTTCATTGGGATATAATATTGTTAGTTTCCCTATGATTGTGTGCACATGCATGCTGTCAGTTTGCATTGCTCGGATAAGCAATTTGTACTTGATTATATGGTGCTCTAAATGCCATCTTATCCTCTTAAATAAAATCTCATTTACTAGCAATTTCAAGGCTTGTTAAATTTAGTCACAGAGGAATATATATGTGTATATATATGTTTATATATATACAATTTTATTTCCCTTTTTTTTTCAGGGACCATATGGGATGCCGGGATTTGAACCAATGACCTTCTGCATGAAAGGCAAACGCCTTATCTCCATGCTATCTCTCCAGCCTCACTCTAACACTATTTTTACTGTACTTCCCTCAAAAAAAAAGAGAGCAGTAAAGCTTATTAAACCATCTGCAAGGACTTTATTTTATTTTATTTTATTTTATTTTATTTTATTTTATTTTTGGTTTTTGGGTCACACCCAGCAGTGCTCAGGGGTTACTCCTGGCTCCATGCTCAGAAATTGCTCCTGGCAGGCACGGGGGACCACATGGGGCACCGGGATTCGAACCAATGACCTTTTGCATGAAAGGCAAATGCCTTACCTCCATGCTATCTCCCCGGCCCCATGGACTTTATTTTTTTTTCATTTTTTTTGCATCTTTTTTCTTTTATTCTGGGGTGGGAAGAGGCAGCACACACCTGACAGTGTGCAGTATTTAATCTTGGTTTTATGTGCAGGAATCACTCTTGGCGTGGCTTGGGGGACCATATAGAGAGTTGGCAATTGTAGCTCCTCTGTTTCTTTTTTTCTCAAATGCTAAGAATAAGAATTAAGTTCACAGCATTTACTAATAATACATATATGGTTTTGGAAAATTGGATTCTAATAGGCAATATGAAACCCTTATTCATTTGGTCTATTTAGCTTCCAAAAGATAAGGTGTGTACATAAGTTAGACTTAAAAAGAAATGGTGCTCTTCTGGGTAGCTTAATTTTTTCTTATTTAGTCTAGTTTGTGGAAATTAAATTTCTTTATGATTGTACGTAAGTTAGGTAATCATTTTTGCCATAGTTTTGTTATCATATTCAATTTAGAGTTGCATCCTCTATGGGTATAACATTTGATTGAATTGATCAATAATTTGATGAGCTGATCATTGATTATGAATGAAATGATCAATTCACTTGATAAATAATTGAATATTTTGATTAAAAGTCCAGCTTGAAAAAAAGGTATGGCTTTTTGGAAAATCACGTAAAAACTTAACTTTTGCAAAGTAGTTACTATCTGTGAAATTGTCTCTCAGGACTGTGTGACCCACATTTTTGTTTGATTGCTTTTTGTGGGGGCACACCCATGACACTCAGGATTTATTCCTGGCTATGTGCTCAGAAATCGTTCTTGGCATGGGTGATGGATATGGGATGTCGGGGGATCGAACCGTGATCCGTTCTAGGTTAACGTGCACAAGGCAAATGACTTTCTGCTTGCATCACCCAGAGCGGTGATATTAATATATATTATGTTAATATTAGAAGCTTCAGTTTCTCCCTTTTAATTTCTCCTTAAAATAAGTCTTAATAGTTAAAGTGTTTTGTTTTATTTTTAAGTGTTTGACCATTCAATGGTGCTTAGGACCAACTCCTTGTTCTGCTCAAAGATCACTTCTGACGAGGTTTGAGAAGCATGCGGGATGCAGGGTATGAAACCCTAGATAACAGTTGCACACAGCTGATCCAGGTTCAATCTCCAGTAATCATATGGCACCCCTGCCCCAAAGTTTGCCTTGGTTATTCTTGTATACAAAGCCAGGAATAAACCTGAGCACCACCAGGTGTGACCCTAAAACAAACAACAAAAAATATTGTCATTCTTTATCACTTCCACTTTAAGTATGGCAAAAAAAAATAATCCCTCAACTCTTAGATTCAATAATACAAATTGAGAATACCATATATCTTTATTGACCTTAATTTTTTATGGGTTAACATAGTCACAGATGTTGTAATAGCATCAGACCATTATTTGGTGAGGGAAAAAGTGATTCTAAGCTGTTTACTCATCCTGACAATGCTACACATTTCAGAAATGTAGGGTTCTTTCTTATGATATGTTGGCTTAATAATTTGGAGATATTCAATAGAGACTTGAAAAGCAAATTATATAAATCTAGTATTTGAGCAAAAGCTGAGTTCTTTATCTTGCAATGACTGATCATTCAATAGCCATCTGATGAAAATGTAATAACTCAATCAGTGTTGAATTCTTAGAAAGAACATATGTTTGAGTAAGAATCTTTAAATAATGTCTCCTTTGTAATCTTCAAGTTGATAGAAGTTTTTCTGTATATTCTTCAAACAAAGAAAATATTATTTCTACCATTTTTAGTTCCAAAGGAAATAGCAGGAGTATAAAATTCTACTAATAAAGCTTTGATCAAGAATGACAGACAGCTGGGCAAGCAGCTGGCCCTTTTCTCGATAAAACAAAGTGAAAATATAAGACAACTAAACTTTATTTGAATGCAAACCGACTATTCAACTCCCAATTCCCTAAGCACATTTTACAGTTGTGTGTGCAATATTAAATTTCTTTCTCTCATTTGAATCTTAGAATAGAAAGTAAATTTATCTCAGAACAAATGGCATCTTATATTTGTGCCAACCTCCTAGAAATTGCTCATAATTATTTCAGATTAATACATACTGCCTTCCCTTTAACATTTTGCATAATGATAGTTTTTGTTTTGCACTTCTTTGCAGTACCTCTTTTAATATTTGAATCTTGAGGTTTTTAATTTATTAACTGACATTGAAAAATGTAGGAGATATTGACAAATTTTGCTAATTTCCTACATGCTCCGAGGAGTCCTTGAGCAAGGTCACACAGTGAATCAATAAAAGGTTGGGAAAAGAAACGTTCCAAGTTCTTTGAGGGCAAAGCCTTATTTTGAATAACAGTAGATCTCTCAGTCTTTCTCAGGCCATGCATGACTTTGAAATTATTTCAATGTGATTACTAAAATATTTCCTCTCACCAGATCAACACAATTTAAGATTTCCACAGAGAAAAAGGATTTAAGCTAGAATTAGAATGTTAGAAAGCTTCTTTAGTTTTTCATAGAAATAAAAAGTGAACAACTGTCCAAAAAACAGTATGAAATAAATATTTTACAAATAGCAACAGATTGCACCGTAATATAAATGCCCATTAAGATGTGTAAATCCTTAAGGAACTGTTCATATTTCTTAATAGAAATAAGAGGACCTAACTTCTCTTCTATTTCATGTTTGATAATGTGTTTTTGGCATAAAATATTTATGGGGAAAACCATGTCCTTTAGTTGTCCTTTGCTAGAAGAGAATAGTATCTATTTACAAAGAAATTCATGTTGAAATTTCACAAGTACAAAAACGATTTTTGAATTGAAATAAGCCTATTTCTAAGAGTGTAATTAGCTAACTTACATATTGCCGAGCTCCAGGAGGTATAAGATAGTAAATATCAGTAGTTTAAATTGAACTGTCTCATAATTTCATACAATTTATTTCTCGAGAACAAATAAAATATTGATGTGCCTTTTTGCATCTATACTGAGAAACACAAGGACATATGCATAAGTGTTATTTCTATTTTATAAATATTAAAACTTAAATGTTTGAGAAATTAAAATTTCTGTTTAATATGAAACAGGTGGTAGGCATAAATGCTTTAAATGGAATGCTCTGTCTTCTAAACCCTTATGAATAATTATGTACTATAACTTTTCATATTTTATTTACATATACGGCATATTTAATCATTTCATATATAGACTTATTTTTTTCTTCTCATTTTATTTCAATTTTGTAAATAAAATATTGGTGGGGGGGGGTTAGGTCCCACCTGGCTGTGATCAGAGATTATTCCTGTCTCTATTCAGAAATTGCTCCTGGCAGTGTTCAATGGACCATAATTGGTGCTAGTGATCAAATCCCTGTCAGTCATTTGTAATACATGTGCCTTACACACTGTATGCTGTACTACATCTTCAGCTCATTTTTCTCCTCATTTAAAGGGGCCTTTTAGAAATGTAACTTTTAAGCAGCTCATAGGAAAACTGGACAGAAATTAGAGTTCTCTCAAATAGCTTATCTCTTCTCTTTCTATTTTCCTTCATTATTATCTTGGACTAATTTAGCACATTTTTTAATTCAAAAATTAAAATTAACACATTGTTATTTATTGAAATTTTTGTTTTACATTAGGGTTTATTATGTGTACTGTATATTTTAGAAGTTTATTGATTGATCGGTTTTGGGGCACACCCAGTGGCAATCAGGGGTTACTCCTGACTACATTCAGAAATCACCCCTGGCAGGCTGAGTCTGGGACCATACGGGATCCGTGGAATCAAGTCTGGTCCCTCCTGGGTTGGCAGCATGCAAGGTAAACGCCTCACCACTGTGCTATTTCTTCGGCCCCATGCTTTAGAAGTTTAGAACCTATGTAAAGATACAAATATTCCACAATAAAAGCAAACAGAATAATCTAGCTGTGCTTAAATTTTTGTTTTCTTTTTCTTAGATTTCTGGTAATTTCTTATATTTATACTTATTTTTATCTCCATAACTTTGCTATTAATAATATGAATTTAAAGAACCCATGAATGTATTTCAGAGGAAAAACACATACTTTCATCTATGAATCTCTGGGTTTGATCCAGGATACAATAGAACAATTAAAAAAATCAGAAAATCAGAAAAGCCATATTCATTTAAGATTTTTCTATGGATTTTGTTTGCTGTTTGACAGCAGTAACTTTCATCATTGAATATTTTTTATTTTATTAACTCAGCAAAATATTTTCATTTCTTTATTGTAGAATATCTTGATTTCTTGCTTCCAACTTTTGGCAATAAAATGATAGTTGTAAGTATCCAAGTACAGAGTTTCATTTGTGTATACATTTCCTTAAGGATAATTTCCATAGATTAAATTATTTTTCAACATTTTACACTGGAATTAACTTGAGTCTAAAAGCAGAGATATTTGTTATGCATTAAAAGCTTTTTTTGGTTTGTTTTTTGCTTTGTTTTTGTTTTTGTATTTTTGGTTTTTGGTCTACACCTGGTGACACTCAGGGGTTACTCCTGGCTATGCACTCAGAAGTCGCTCCTGGCTTGGGGAACCATATGGGACGCCGGGGGATCGAACTGTGGTCCATCCTAGGCTAACGCTGGCAAGGCAGACATCTTACCTCTAGTGACACCGCGCCAGCCCCAAATTAAAAGTTTTAAGGTATACTTGATTCTAATTTTAGCCTGGTCTTATTCAACTGCTTTAATTTGGATAATACCATTTGAAGGTAATTATAATAGATACTGATTTTATATTAACCCAATTTAAGAACAGATACAAGATTACAAGGATTTTTTTTTTTTTTGTTATATGTAGGTACATTGTTGAAGGGGTTTTGGGGAGAGGTTGAAATTCTCTTATTGTGATTTTTTAATTTTATCTGTTTAAAATAATATAGCCAGATCAACAAATAGAGAGAGGAAGTAATTAAAAGGAAACATTTGGAACAGAGGAAGAATGATTTACCTTAGGAATAGTAACATAAATATAATTTGCTAAATTGGGATTAACAGTTTTTTTTTTTTTTTTGGTTTTTGGGCCACACCCGGCAGTGCTCAGGGGTTACTCCTGGTTGTCTGCTCAGAAATAGCTCCTGGCAGGCACGGGGGACCGGGATTCAAACCAACCACCTTTGGTTCTGGATCGGCTGCTTGCAAGGCAAACGCCACTGTGCTATCTCTTCGGGCCACATATTTAACAATTTTTATAATAAAAAATTAACATGATAGCAGCTGTGTTTTAAACTAAGGTAGACAACTACAAGAAGGCATTTTAAACTAAAGAAAGTAGCAGAATTTCCTGTCTGTACTAAGAGACCTCTTGTTATTTGAGTTCATAAATTGGAAATGAGAACATTCATTATGATTGTTTAACTTTCTTTATTAGTTATCAGCTATGAATTATTCTTCACCTTACGCTTCTTGACCTTGTGCTTCTATTTTTTGTTCAACAGAATTGAGTAAACATGGATCTGCCTTCAGTACTGAATGTGATGACAGTGCATAGTCTATATACAGCAAGAGGTTTTTATCTTTTCTCAACCAAGAGGACAATACATGTCGCTAATTCCTGATTGTACTCATTACTTTTTAATTTATTTATAAATTTGTTTACAGAGTATGTGGTCAAACAAGGTTTCGTGCATACCAGTTACATCCATTACTATTATATTAAATGAAGCTAGACTTTCCATGATCACAGTAGTTTGTTTCTAAATACTGTGTCATGTTTCTTCTATTTAATTGGAACATCACTGCATGTAACTTTTGTTGCTGATATTTGCATTGGAGACACATACAGTAAACCTTTCTTGTCATTTACCGTTAACAGAGTTTTCTTTTGATTATTCTTGCACATCACAAGACAGCTGTAGGTAATTCTTACCAATTTGGATCCAATTTTTAAAAAAATCTTGAAAGCTTGTCAAGGTCTTTCTAAATTTTCCTTATAGAAACTTTGATTTTAGAAGGCAACTTTCTCATTAAACGAATGCAAAGGCTTTATAAATTAGATATTTTTCCTCATAAGAAAGGGGTTATATTTTCAAATTGATTCAAATGAAAAAGCACATTTTTGTGAAGATGAAGAACAATTTACTGCTCGGTTTTAGCTTTTTAGCTAGGTGATTTTAAGAATGGGTGCAAGTTCTTGTGAGCATATAAGAGCAAAATAATTTTATTACATATCACCTTTTAACATTCAGGCTATGACTTTAAGAATTCAGCTCTTTATTCTTGATATAATAATGTTTTGGTGGCATATTAGTGTTAGTGTAGGGTATTGTTATGAACATATGACCTTTTTCATATGTATTTTGTGTATGTATTTTATTACAAATTTACAGCCAACATTAATAGAAAAATTTTATTACATATATATTTTTTAGGAAGCAGAAAACTGTGCCACCTGATATAATGAACCAGAAACTAAACAAGCTTCCCTGATATTTGAGCTTCAAATCAAAAGGGAAGCATTTTGGCTAAGATCAAATGTAGTTATCTGTTTCTATTAGTCTAATATCTGATGTATCTGCTTTATAAGAACAATTCATTATATGGAATTTTGGAGCTGGAAGTTGGAATAGGAGCTTGCCCTATGCTCTCCAGGCATAGCTCTAGTATTGCAGTTCCCCCAGGAATTGCACACCCACCATAAATTGGTTTAAAAAAAATCACTTGTTGAGATATTGGGTAGGAAGCTTGCCTTGTACATGATCTACCCAGGTTCTATCACTGGCATCTCATAGAATTCCTCTGATTATCATCAGGAATCACCACTGAATGCAGATCCAGGAATACCTCATTGCTAATTGTTACCCCCAAACACATACACAAAAGGGGAGCAAGCATTCTTTGTAGTTTCCTAGAAAATAATTAGAACTCAAAAAGTAAAATATATAGGTGTTAAACTGACCTCTTTTAATTTTAACCTTCTGGCAAAGCATACCACTGTTACTTTGCTGGTCATTGAAAATATTTTGCTTGAAGATGTTTATACAAGTAGTTTAAATACATTTTAATTTTGGTAAATACATTTGAATATATTTTTGAAAGTTCCTGAAAAATAAGTTTTGTTTCCCAGTAAAGTGCTACACTGATTAAGGTTTTTATTTTGTTTGTTTGTTTTTTGGGGGCCACACCCAGCAGCACTCAGGGGTTACTCCTGGCTCTGCACCCCCAAAGCACTCCTGGCAGGCTTGGGGAATTCTAGGGATGCCAGGATCAGACCTGGGTTAGTTGCATGCAAGGCAAAAGTCCTACTCGCTATACTATCACTCCTACCCGAAGGTATTTCTTTTAAATGAGTGTTTGTTCTTTTAAAAGTGTATGTGGCTATATGAGCATTAGTCTATTTTATTATTTAGATTGTTGAAATATGAAAGGAAAAATTAAAAGCCCGATCTGTTATTCTGAATATAACCATATAGGATAACTACACATTTAACCTAAAAACTTTGAGTATTCTGTATGACTTTGGAATATAAATGGAAAAGTTCCATTTGATCTTTATTTCTCCTTGCTTTTGTCATTGTGTTGTTTCCATTTTCAATAACATAAAGCAGTGCTTTTCATTTTAGTGTACATAAAGTTTACCTGAAGAGATGATCCTAATGCAGATTATATCTTCTCCAAAATTATTCTGAGGTTCTTTTTTTTTTTAAAAACATCCCAGGAAGCTCTATGGGGGTAGATCATAAGGGCATAGTTTGAGATATAAGGTATTACAGAATGATGTTGATAATTTGAGAGAAAGCAGATTGAAGTGAAATACGCATATTATTATGCTATAAATGACAGATATTTGAGATGGAAAAAATTGACTTCTAAACTCGGAAGTATTTGTGTGTAAATCCAAATGGATATTAGTTTATATTTGCCTTTAATTTTTGTAGCACAATATTTTCTATATGCAGCATAACTTTATACTTGAGCTCTATAAAAGGGCTCAGTATTAGCTTATTTTTGAGAATTACAAATAGTCTGAAGACCTTCAGTGAGAAATAATTTTCCAGATATTTTAACCACTTCTAAGATGCAAAGTTTTCTGACTTGAAAACAAAACAAAATTTAGTTTGTCTCATAGACAAACTTTAATTATTATTTTATTTTTGTTTTGGACCACTCCTATTGCTTCTCCTAGTTCTATGCCCAGGGATCACTCCTAGCAAGCTCAGGGACCATATATTGTGCTAAGTATGAACTAGGGTTATCCTTGAGTAAGGCAAGTGCCTTACACACTGTGCTATTGTTGGGCAGCATGGAAGACTTTCTTGACCACAGAGAGATCTCAAAGGGCTGAGTGTATCAAGTTTTGTATATATGAAGCCAAGGTTTTTTTCCTTAGATCTGCATGGTCCCCTGAGCATTGCCATGATGGACCTAGAAGCACAGAACTGGGTGAAGTGTTTCCTCCCTGAATAGTTGAATAGTGACCATAAATAAAAAAAAGAGAGGAAAATAAAATATTTTGATTAGAGTGATCAGTTGAAAATCAGTTAGCCGATTTTTATTTTCCACCGCATAAAAGTACTATTTAAAACCTTAATTTGTAAATGTCTTTTCAAGTCTTTAATTCTATTTTATTCTATTTCATATCAGAGTTGATATGAGAAAAACAAAATTTAAAATTTCTTGCTACAATCTAATCACCTACATAACATGCTATGCAATTACTCATAACAAGTTGGTTTATTACATAAACAGAGGTGCCTTCATTGAAGACTGTTCCTAAATTGTTGCTATATGAAAATCTAAAACATTGCAAATTAAAAATCTCAAATCTAAGTTAAGGAAAAATAAGATAAATTAATATTCCAATGATATTAATTTAGTGCTAATAGAATACGTGTACTGTAAATTCAATAAGACCTGCTGACAACATAAATACCTTTGGTAAAGGAGAAAAGTTTAATAAGTCTTTGTACTAAATTTATAAATATTATAAAAGCAATCTAAGGTCATTTATGACACTGGGCTTTGACAACCTTTGAATAACTTTCAGTGGTGATAAAAAGATCATTGGTATCCTGAGGCTATTTCTCCGTGATTGATTGATCTTGGCAAGAGGATGATGCCTTGTCTGATCCATTTTCTTTCACTACTAAAATGTTAGATAGGGGTCTACCACTTTTCTGTAAAGGCATCTTTAAAAAACTAGTAATTTAAAGGTCAGAGAAAAATGAATGATGAGTTGATGATGATTATTACAGAACAATTATCTTATGCCTTATTTTTCACTGTAAAATTTTCTGCACAGACAATATTCTTTCCTATACCATGTGATCAAAAACATGAGAGTCAGAAAGATCAAGATTATATATATATATTTTCAGGTATCTGAGAAAGGCTTAAAAAAATCATGAGTAATGGGTCCGGAGAGCTAGCACAGCTGTAGGGCGTTTGCCTTGCATCTGACCTACCCTGGAGGACCTGGTTCAATTCCCAGCATCCCATATGGCCCCCAGCCTGTCAGGAGTGATTTCTGAGCGCAAAGCCAGGAGCAGCTCCTGAGCACCTCTGGGTGTGCCCCAGAAACCAATCAATCAAATAATCAATAAATAAAGTTTAAAAATTAAAAAAAATCATGTCTAATACCCAAGGAATTGTGGGAGTCTGTAGCATATGGAGTGCGGCTAATGAACTGAGAAACTGAATTCAAAGTTTATTTAATTTGTATTATTTTGAAATTAATTAATTAGACACTGATAGTGACTACCAAAGTAAAAAGCACAGGTTGATAATTTAATCTGAAATAGACAATACGATAAACAATTTGAATAATATTATTACATTTTAATAACTCTACTAAATCCATTATAGAAAATGGAAAATGTTTCAATAAGTCTAAAACTGTTAAATATTGTGTGTCCATCCCCTTTAATTGTAAATCCTGTATTAGTGTTAGTAAGACATGTGCACTCTTCTATGTTCTTTAAAAAATTACATTGAAGAATATTGGTTTACAAAGTTATTCATAGTTCAATTTTAGACATATAGTATTTCTACACCAACTCCAGTATCAGTGTCAACTCCATCATCAGTGGTCCCATTTTTTTTATCATCCCCAATCCCTCCTCCTTTCCCTACTCCAGATTCAGTGGTTTCAGCTTAGATCTCGTTTTCAATGCTGTTGAGTCCTTGCTTTGGATACATCAATATAAACAAAGCTTCAACATCTGTTTCCCCAATTCCTCCCATTTTCAGCTTCTTTCTGCCTTGATTTGTTTTCTTTTTCCTTCTCCACAAGTTCTGGTGTCACGAATAATCTAGGCATCTCCCTTTATTATATTACATTTCCTTATTCAGTTATTCTGTATACTGTATACTACAAGTGAGCTTGTCCTATGTTTGTCTATATCTTTCTGTTTCTGGCTTACATCACTCAACATTTTTATCTTCCAATTATAACCAGTTTGCAGAAAATACCAACATTTCATCATTCCCTGCAGCTGCATAGTATTCCATTGTGTCCCATATCTTCATCATCCATTCATCTGTTATTGGACATGTAATCTAGGCTGATTTCATATCTGAACGATTGTATTAAGTGCTGTAATAAATGATGGTGTGCAAAGTCCTTTTGACTGAATAAAACTCTTCAGTGTCTTAAAATTAATAAATCTAACTAGAATTGCACTATTATTATCCTGATTTCACTGTAAGATAATCTTACAAAACAGAGCAAAATTCAATTACTGATAAAAATTATAGTCTATTTTATAGAATTCTAATAGAATGTATATATTATGGATATATTAAAATAAACACCAGTGATTTTTAGGCTTAATGATAGTTGCTTATTTAAAGTTTTTTTCATAGATAACTAAAATCATATTCTCTATTTTAATACAACAAAATTATATAGCCATTTATGTCAATATGTAATATACAAATAAAGTATTTTTGAAAGTTTAGTAACATTTAGTAACTTTGTACAGCATGCTGCTTTTTAAAGTTTACGTTTTATTTTTCACTCTATAAAATTTTAAGTATTTAAATGATAGCGAAGATTTAAGCTTAGAATGTAGTGATCTCCGCACTCTAAAAGTTTCTCTACTTTTTATCCTATGTCATATTCAATGAGAGAAATATTCCATAATATTTTTATCGGCATATATATATTCTAACTGAATATTGAACATATAATCATAATATCACTCAGAATATAGTATTAGGATATATTTCAAGGTATACTCGATAAGCAAACAGATCTGCCAGAGATAAAAATCAAAAGGTTATTCTTAGGATAGTTATATCATTTTCCATTTCAGCTTAGGTATATTGAGGAGAAAGGAGAACATAATTGTAACTGCCTTACAAAATCTGACCCTTCTGATTATCTTTGAGCATCAGTGCATATATTTTATAGAGAGAATATAATGTTGATTCATCTGATAGTCAACTAAGTGTTGATAAAATATAACAAATTTATTCTTGTACAACATACTAAGAGTTGACATTTCTTGAATTCATAAATTTGAATCTGATACCAAATAGTTAAATTGTCTTATTAAATTCTTTTTTGTAGAGGTGGAGTTGTATTTGAATCGCACCCAACCGTGGTTGGGGAATCCCTCCTGCAAGGGCTCAGGTGACCATATGTGATGCTGATGTTTGGCACCCGTAAGACATTCTCCCTCCCTGCTATATTATCTCTCTTGACCAAAATTCTTAAAGCTTATAAGATAGACTATTTTGACTTCCATTTCAAATGGAGAAAATGAAACATAGAACTTCATCTTTGAACAGTTGGCCAATATTTTATAGAAAAATATATTATCTTAGAAATGTCTTGTAACGTGTTTCTTTAATTGCTAGACATATTTTTCTAAACATAATTTGTTGCCATGAACTTCATGATTTTATGACTTGGAACTCAAGGGAAAAGAGCATAGTGCAGGGCCAGGAATTTCATTCGAGGCATTTTAGGCATGTGAGTATATCTTAGAGTTAGTTGACATTTTCCTTGAAGATACTGTCCAAAAAAGTTTTTGAAGAATTTCCAATTTATGGGGGTAAGAGGAACAGTTGTCATCTAGTAATTCAATTTCACATTCAAATGCCAGATTTTCTCAGCCAATGATAATTAAGCTTTATTTATTATGCTCAATGATGCACATTTGTGGGTGGAAACTAGTATTTAACTAGTATTATTGAATTGAATTTCTCCAAGATTGAATTTGAAAAAGTTTAAGTGGACACGTGGCACTAAGATTATAGCACTGAAAAGGAAAACTAACTGATAATTTTATTGAATGATGATGATTGTGAACCTCAAGATAACTAAACCTGTAGAGATGATTAGTCAACCAAAATGTATTATGTCTTTCCAAGAAGTGGCCAATAATAGGGACAATAATTTATAAAATAATTTTAAGGCCACCAACAGCTATTAGTTAACTCATTCCTAATAATAGCAAGATATTGATAAATCTAAACCTTTAGAATATCATCTTGAAAAAGGTGCTTTTTACTAATATTAAGGTAAATGATGAGAGATGAAGTTTCATCATATTTTTGCTTTAAACTATGCTGTTAGGCCTTATAAAAAGTGTACTAGATTCTGTAGCTTGAATAAAAGATATAAATATTAAAACTTTTTATTAGCTTGCAGGATTATTGATTTTGCCTTGTTTTGTTTTGGGTCATACCCAGCAGTGCTCAGAGTTTATTTCTGGCCTTGGTTTCATGAGTAACCCCTGGAAATACTTGTGCTGGGGATTAAAACCTGGGTCTGACACATGCCTGGTCCTGACTATCTCTCTGCCTTTTATTTTATTTGCTTGAGTTTTCATATGGTTATTGTAAACATAAAGTGACTCAGCATTTTGAAAATATTTTTGTTTTGGAACTTTTCAGAGATTTATAATTTTTGCTAATATTTTCAAATTTCACATTCTTTAAAAGTATATTGAGTTTTGCCTTCCTCATAAATAGCAGATTCTTTTTATACAGTAAAAATTTTTTGTATACAGCAAAGAATTAGATAATACAAAGTAGTTTTAATGATTTCAGTTTTCATAGAGGACTACATAAATTGAAGTTATTTACCATGAATTTGAACACTAAAATGTAAAAATATGTTGCATTTATTCAACTATTTATTACTCAAACCAATTACAAATAAAACCCCCACTTTCTTGAATTTAATATATTTATTATCTGCATGTTAATTTACATTCTAGAATATTTCAAATGTTTATATTTATTTCATTTTTAGACCTAAGCCTTTTGTCATTTATCTTGTTTTTAGATAAATAATTCTTTTATAAATAGACTATATTATACTTGTTTGAAGGTGAACTAAAAATACATTTTAGTCCTAGTTTGGTGCTGACTCACTGAGCTTGTCTACTACATGACCAAATGTAGGTTGTGCACAAATTAGAAAGATGTGACTTATTCATATGCATTTTTAATATTTCAAGAGGATAATATCTAAGTGGTAAAATATACTGAAATAATTAAGGTAGAAAATTGAATATTGCATCTCAATCTTCATCCTAATTGAATTCATCGTATTATTCTAATCTTTACCTAGACTACACAATTTATCAGATGACAGGATTTCAGATGGCTCAACAGCCAGCCAAGGAACCCTGTTTATGGTTGAACATTTTAGGTATAAGGTCTTATAAGGAACACATTTTTTCCAGTTCCTTCTTTTCTCTAAGTTCCCCCAAACTCCATAAAACTCTACTCCAAGAAAGATATTCTAGTCAAATAGTTTTAGAACAAATTGGTACTTTCTCAAATTTGGGGGTAGAGATAATTTAGAATCACCAAAGATATTCAATAATTTCTTATTCTCCCTTTCAAAATTAGATGTATTCAAGGGAAAAATATATCTATACAGCTGGATCTTATTAACATTGTAAATTTTACAACTGGAGCAATCATGGGACAGCTTTCTAGCTTCAGTAGAAAAGAAATGTTTAGAGGGTGGGGAAATCTTTTATAAAGGTCTTTTTAAACTCCACATAATGTTCTCCCATCAAAATCATTGTACACACGACATAGCCTTAAAACCTTCTTTAATTTTCTTCTGTTAAATATTTTATATATGTCATTATTTGGAAGGTCACTAGATAAATGATTATAATCAGTTAAATAGAGCCTTTGGGAGTACTCCTGTGAGAAACTGGTAAGAAATCTTTTTTATCAGGCCAATAAATTCCCTAGAGATACTTCATATCTTTAATAAAAGCTCTATTTAAGCACGCTATCTAAGAGAGTTAATTGAATTTGCAAATTTGTAAGCCCCTCTGTTGTAAATTCTTAATTTAAATGACAAAAGTTTGAATATGGTCTCTGGAATTTTCTAACAGTATGAGCAAAAGAGTGTTACTTAACTCATTTTTTTTCAATATTTATTGCTAAAGAAAACCTGTAAACTAACAACAAAAACTTTGAAACTCTAAATAAAGTGCAGAAAACCGTAGCTTAATGGGTAATCAAGCAAAATCAGAAAGGTTAAAATCCTTCAAAACTAGATTCCTCATTTAAAATGCTGAGTTTGAGTAGAGAAAAGAGATAGACAAGAATGAAAGGGAGCCAGGGGGATCCAGGTACTTAAGTGGTGTTAAGGAATGGTAGCACTAAATATCTAAATCACAGAGTCAAAAAAGATGAAATCATGATACTAAAACTTTACCAACCAAACTGAAAAAT
Source organism: Crocidura indochinensis (assembly GCA_004027635.1). Taxonomy (NCBI): domain Eukaryota; kingdom Metazoa; phylum Chordata; class Mammalia; order Eulipotyphla; family Soricidae; genus Crocidura; species Crocidura indochinensis. The sequence continues at coordinate 43,062 of PVKC010002337.1, forward strand.
GTGCCTGTCAAGATGGCAGATTGAAGGTTGGTGGGCTCGGAGAGGGAGCTTGGGAACACTGGTGACAGAAAGTTGATACTGATTGCTTGAACACTGAATGTCAAAAACTCAACTATGAATGCTTTTGTAAATCACAGGGCTTTGATAAAATAAAACAAAGCTATAAATAAACAATAATTCAATACTGATTTTACCTAAGGGTTGAATGACTGGCTTAAGAAGACTGAGAACGAACCCTGAGACAGCATTGTAGTTGTGTGTAGTGTTGTTGTGAATGGTGCAAGCAAGAAATCCTATCATTAACAGTATTGTAAATCAAGGTGCCTCAAAGGAAATAATTTAAAAGAAGAATGATAAAAATACTAGAAATATGAACAAGGCCAATTTTTATGAATTCTTAAGGTATTTGGGGAACTGAATAGTACTGAACGTTTTCCTCAAAGTTCTCTTACATTTAGTTATATTTCAGTTAAATTTTGAGTATAATTATATATTATATAGCATTTCAGTATAAAAATACAATATCTTTAACCTAAATTATCCTTTATTACATTTGCATTGAGGTTACAGTCATATTTTTTACATGTAACATCTCAATAAATATCTTCAGAGCTATTTTTGGATCATCTGTGTGCTTTATTCCTTTAGATGATTTTCTGAATAAATTCTTGGATCAAATTGAATTTAAATTTGGATTTACATAACTAAATTATTCTTCAGAAATGTTCCAGCTTGAAGCAAACAGATGAAAAAAATTCCCTGAATTCTATAAACACTGGTTCAGATATACTTTGGATTGGTACTGGAATAATATTACAGTTTAATGAATTTGCTTTGCATGCTGCTGAACCAATATTCTAACCCTATCATCCCAAAAGGACCCTCAGGAATCATCAGGATTAATTTCTTTTTTTTTTTTTTTTTTGGTTTTTGGGCCACACCCAGTGATGCTCAGGGGTTACTC
>PVKC010002338.1:0-44034 GCA_004027635.1 Crocidura indochinensis
GAGTAAACTGCCTGCACTAGAGGCAGGCAGGGGAAAAGATGGGAGAGAAACTGTAGACATTGTTGGCAGGAAATGTTCTTCGGTGGAGGGTAGTGTATATAGTAAGGCTGACACTCAATCATGAATAACTTTGTAATCACAGTGTTTAAATAAAAGAAAAAATTAAAGAAGAAATGTTACCCAACTGGCATCTATAACATAGCATAGTACAGAAAAGACTCTGGGACTACTGCCTTCAGCCAGAGGAAGAAGAGAAAAGTTAAGAAGAAAAGGATACTAATAAGCAATAAACAATATTTAATAGATCTGTGATATGACTCACTTATTTTGGTCTTGTTCCCCAAGGAGAACATTAGTAGGGATATCACAGACAAGTAGGTGAAGAAGTCCCAGACACTATCCTATTTCGTATCACTAGAAGTGTTAGGGAATAAACCAGCATCACACTTTCCAATAGGTAGACAAGAGCAATAGTAAATCAGGTAGGAGATTTATCTTGAACTCAACCACTGATGTTCAGCTGCTGGCATTCCATACAGTGCCTTGAGTCTGCTAGAAGTGCAGAGCAAGGAATAGCACCTGAGCACCTCCAGGTGTGACTTAAAAATAAAAAATAGAAAAAGTTCCTAGTAGGCAAATTTTTGCAGCCTTGCAGATAACAGTATCAGAAGCCACCACATTGGAACTGTTCTGAGAATTTTGATGCACAAAGAAATGAATGAACAGTTTATGCTCACATATGTGAAAAATCAATAATGTAAAAATGTCATTCTACCTAAATCAAATCAATATCTATTAATATTCCAGTAGCATTCTTCAAAGAAGCAGAACTAAAATGGTGGGGGGAAGATAGTGCAGGGATTAAGACATTTACTTTGCATACAGTTGACAATGGTTTGATTCTTGACTCTGCATTTTGTTCCCCAAGGTCTTCCAGGAATCCTTATGCCTGAAACCTCAACAGTACTCTAAACTAAGTGGTCTTCAAAAACAGTTGTCAAATGGAAATAACAATACTATAATAAACTTAATGAAATAAAAAAAATAATAAAAGAGTTCACAGGCTTCCAAGGAAGATTTCATGAGGGGCTAACCTTGGAGGAATCTCCCTCCAGGACTGCCAATTTTTAGAGAGACAAACTCAACTTGTGAGTGTGCTTTTCAAATGTAAATAAACACATGTGATGCAACTCCTCCAATCACTTCCTATCTGGTTCTCTCTCTTTCTAACCGACTGTTGTCTTATCCTACTCACCACAAGGCCAAGTGACTTGGGAAAATCAGTCATTACACCCGAGTTTACTGAAAGCATTTAAACCAGAAAACCATAAGTCTATATATCCTGCCTCACCAATTTATTTCCATAGAGAGGTTTTGTGCATGGACTTACCTATTATGTCCCTGAGCGAACTCAGTGGGTGATGCCTGGAGAGATCTCCCTCAGCTATAACATAGAGCTTTACTTTGAAATGGTAATATATCTTTTCAATAAAAAACAATTGCCTGATATGGTCTTAATTCTGATATGATCTTATTATTATTTGGTCTTACTATTTCTCAGATGTTCTATTAAAGTATCATATTTTCACATTATTAAAACAATAAATGAGGACCAGTGAGCTGGTTCAGACTCAGGGATACATGATTTACATACATAAGGATTAGAGTTTGATTCCTGGCACTAAACTACCCCCTGGACATCACTATATAGTGGCATCTGAGCCTTTGAGCACTGCTAAGGAGGTTCCAACTCCACAGAAAAATTAGTAAGGGGCTGAAGCGATAGTACAGTGGTTAGGGCATTTGCCTTACCCATGCCCAACCACGTTTGATCTCCAACATTTCATATAGTTCCCAGAACCTGCCGGGAGTTATTTATGAGCACAGAGCCAGGAGTAATCTCTCTGAGAATCACAGAGTGTGGCCCCAAAACAAAACAAATAAATTGTGAGAACTCTCTTTGCACAATATACTGAATAAATGTTAATTATTATTCCCCTTAACCCATGTGCAAGAATTAATGCATATTGAATACTTTGTGCCTGGCACTTCACATACATAATTTTAATTATAACCATGCTGCAGTGAAAATCAGGAATCAAAGTCTCTACAGATAAGAAAACTGATACAGAAAATATTTGAGTCACTTGGATTGTCCAGCTTTAAGACAGCAGCTTCCAGAATTGAGTCTTGATTATTCTGATTTTGAAGCTTCTGTCACCTTTTCCATTTAAGAAGGAACTGAAAGAGGACACTGAATTTTATGTCAGAAAGATGGAAAAAAAGACAGACATCAAAAAGAGTTCTTTGCTCCTTTCCTAACAGATGTGTCTTTCTTCTGTTCTGTATCTCAAGGAGATCTCCATAAAGAAATCTGACCACATACCAGCCTTTGCATCTTCTTTTTTTAATTCATTTTGTAGCTCATTTGCAAAACAGAGCAGAAAAGCCTTACTTTTAAATAACACACACTTTTATTTCACCTTGACCTGGATCAATACTACCACTTGTTCCATATCAGCAATTTCTCCTCTGTCATCCCATTGCCTGGTATTTTACGCAGCATCCTTAAGAAGGACAGTTCCTTAAGCCCACCTTGTACCCCTCTCCAGGAATGAATATCAAAGCAGACACACCCACATTTCATTTACCTTGGGTAGAGAGCTCAATCATGACAGATAATGCCTTTAGTGTAAGAAACTTGAAAAGTTTCAAGACTTAACATATTGGAGTAGGATTGGTGAGGGGTAAAACACGAGCAGCCATGTAGAAAGAGTAAGATGAAGAAATGCCTTGTGTCAGAAACAAGAAGGCTCAGCTCTCTGGAGAAAGATATTTGCTGTCTAGAATTTTTCAATCTCCATACAAAATAAGAATATATGATTTTTTCACACACCCCCCAAATGATTGTGGACATATTTGTTCTGTCCTACTCTTAGGTCTTAGAAACCTCTTGAGGAAACACTTCTTTATAACATCAATGCATATGGTTTCAGGAAATTTAATACCATGTTCCCAATGAAGATCAATTAGATGTGGCTTCAAGGGAGGGCAAATGACATTCGAATTAGTGAGAATCAACCATGGGATTTAAAATAAAGACAGACCTTTTCCTTCAAGATGGCTCAAGTAATGGAATATGTGTGTTGAATTAGTACTGTGTAGAGTTACCATAGTAGGTGTCGAATTGGTAGCCTGAAGAGTTATTAGTAGATATTGAATTGGTTCTCTGTAGCTCTCTCAAGAAACAGTTAATCATGAGGTGAGGAAAGCAGATGAGCTAGGGCGACCCTGACCTTGTTTGAACAACAGATCAAATTAGTCCCTGCTTGACATCTCACTGTCTGAATTTTATAGCTCTTTTAATCTAAAGTCAGTATAAATTGGATTAAATCTCTTGTATCCATAGCTAACCCCACTCTGAACAGCACAGGGTAGACCTCATGTATTGTATATTTGCTGCAGCCACTTTGTTTCAACATTTCTGCTATCTCTAGATCTTGCCTTTCCTGGGAATGACTGCCACTCTCATTTTGCCTGGATAATTTGTATTTAATCTCTAGATCTCAGCTCAATCATTATTCCCACTAGAACAGGCTTTCTTGTTATACTTAAGTTTTCTTTCAGACCAGTTATTAATTTGTAATTATGCATTAATTTGGGTAATTCTCTAGTCGTTAAATTCCAAATGGAAGCCCCACAGAGCAGGCTTTTGGTGTTTTGTTCTGCAGCAGACCCCTGGTATTTAATCACTTGATGTTCACAAAGTTTTTGCTGAATAACTATAAGGAAAATACATATTTTATTTCTCTATGGGCACCACAGTAGAGACATTGATGGAGGTAAGGAGAGGGCAGAAGAGACCATCAATGCCAGTGCATGTCTCCTTTCCTTCCTTCCTTCCTTCCTTCCTTCCTTCCTTCCTTCCTTCCTTCCTTCCTTCCTTCCTTCCTTCCTTCTTTCCTTCCTTCCTTCCTTCCTTCCTTCCTTCCTTCTCCTTCCTTCCTTCCTTTCTTCCTTCCTTCTTTCCTTCCTTCCTTCCTTCTTTTTTAGTCTACACCTGGTGGTACTTATGATTTACTCTTGGTTCTGTGCTCAGGGATAACTCATGTTGGCTTGGGGTGGGGGAATATGGGTGCTGGAGATGAAAAGATTAGCTACATGCAAAATAGGCACCTTATCCTCTGCATTATCTTTTCAGCCTGGGTCTCTCATTTCTAACATTTCAGTGATGAAATGTGGGACTTGAGGTAACTACAAATAACCAAAGAGAAGTAATTTGGATAGAAGGAAGTAATGATTTCTATTTCTTTATAGAATAGTCTTCAGAAAATGGGAGATAGTACTGAGGAGGCAGATACCCACTATGAGGAAGGGCTATAAAGGAATCTTGAAGATAAAATCTATAAGCTTATATATATTGAAGTTTATATAAGGACAATTTGACAATTTTACTCAGTCCCTATGGTCATGCACACACACATATATATGTATATATGTGTATATATATAAATCCCAAGATGACAAATATAGATTTTCAGTTTCATAGAATTTAAAGATTAAGAAACACCATAGAACTTCCAAACTTGCTCCTCCCTAGAACATGGCCTCCATTCAAGTGGTGGTACAGTACACTAATGTGAATTCACCTCTAATTGTCCTTTATGCCTCTTGAATAGGGGACCTTTTGAATACTGGTTAACCTTTTGGTTTTTTTGGGCCGCACCCGGTGATGCTCCTGGGGTTACTCCTGGCTATTCACTCAGAAGTCGCTCCTGGCAGGCACGGGGGACCATATGGGGAACCGGGGGATCGAACCGCGGTCCGTCCTAGGTTAGCGCAGGCAAGGCAGGCACCTTACCTCCAGCGCCACCGCCCAGCCCCCCTGGTTAACCTTTTGGATACATGTAACTTGTGCCTTCAGAACCTTTAGTTAGTCTCTGTATGATCAACATGCAATGGTATATCAGTACTGGTCTACTGGCTAATATTGCACAAAATCAGGGTTTTGGGCAAGGTACATTGTTGCTAAGAAAGATAGGTTTGCTGCAAATTAACTAATTTCATGGTTTCTGTCAGACCTTCCTATACTTCATATAGACAACTCCAATGAGATAAGTTACTTTTCTATCAATATAAACATGACTTCAATAACTACAGTTGATAAATTATAACATTTTCAGAAGAAAAGAAAATACTAATATTAAATACATTTATATTGATGCAAAGCCAGGTTGGTACAAAGTATGTATGAGTGCATCATTCTTAGGAAAAGAACTTCAGAGTGGTGCATCTCTAGAGGTCCAGTGTGTATTTAGAGGGAAGCTGGGGAAACAGAGTGAGAATAATGACAAGAAGAGTTAAACTTTTCCACAAATGCATTATCTAAGGATGAAGATTTTGTTAGATGTTTGAGTCCCCACTCTTTCTTGTGTTGTGAAATCTATTGACAACAGTTTGCTTCTCTAGAATGCATTTGATTATCTACCTGGAGAGAATAATTTATTCCGTTGAAAATCCCTCTCAAGTGATGCTGTCAGGATCTGATAACCAAACTGAAACAAATTTAGAAATCAAAACACCTTATTACACACATGAGGTAATCTTTTGGTAATGGTTTCTTCTTGACTTGCTTAGTTTTATTTTATAATACCAGGGGGAATGAGGAGTTTCTCCCAGTTTAAACTTGCCATCAGCCCCTAGAGAATAGAGAACCAGCGCTGTAGAATGAGAATCACTAGAAAAAGAGATGATAGGGGCCAGAGTGGTGACGCAGGCCATAAGACATCTGCCTTGCATGCACTAGTTAGGATGGACAGCGATTCGATCCCCCAGCATCCCATATGGTCCCCCAAGCCAAGAGCAATTTCTGAGTACATAGCCAGGAGTAACCCCTGAGCATCACCGGGTGTGACCAAAAAACAAGCAAACAAAAGAGATAATGATTAAAATGTCAACATTATTGGGTATTTATTAAACATTCATTATGTTTGGTTCTGATTCAACACATTTTTCATTTAATCTTTGCAACATTTATGTAGTATTGTGATTCCTGTGTGAGTAAACATAGGCTGAAGTGAATTTAAAAGACTGTATAACAATGACTTCTCTGAGGAAGTGTTTTTTATCCAAGAACTGACCTCTCTGAGTATCTGGGACAAAACATTCTAGATGGGGAGGAGACATACAAAAGTCTTGAATGAGGCACTTGTTCAAGGTGTGTAACAAATACCAGAAGGCTAGTACATCTGTCAAGCAGTGGAAAAGAGGCAAAATTGTAGGAAATAAGCCAGAGAGGCAGCTAAAAGTATTGGGTTGTGTAGCTCTTGAGAATAGTGGCAAAATTTAACTATTATTCTGTGTGAAAAGGTGGTGGTGGTGAGAAGTTAGAATAATAGGCTCAACATGGCTTGTGAGGTGCAAAACAAACAAAACAAAAAGATGATAGCAACTTATTTTTTAAACAGTCCTCACTTCACCTGCTAGTCCTTGTTCAAGGCACTTCATTCTGGGATCTCAGAGTCAAAACACTGAGCTATTTTCTGGATTCAGAATATATTGTTAAAGGATCAATTTTGTCTTCTGATGACTCTTGAACTAAGAACTGATTGGGTGAGAGAAACCCAGAACAAGACAATTCCCAGGAATCCCTCCTTCTGATTCCTTCTTGAATTTAACAAGACAGCGGAAGAAGTTATGCTCCCTGGGTGCAGGGGAGGGGAATGTATAACGGGCCACTGCAACGGAAGTTATGACTATTTTAAGATGGACTTGGAACAGCTCCAGAGAAAAGTGTTCATGTATAATCATCCAGAGATTTTTTTCCCCTTAGAATTTAATGTAGCCTGGAAAAAATTTACATTAAATACTCTTCCCTAGCAGCAAGAGAAAATTCAAAACAGCAAATTTACAAACTTACTAAGCAGAGACCTAAGGATTTGCATAGCCCATATTGGTTTGCAAGACACAAATCTGAAATTACCTGATGAATATATGCAATAAATAAAGCAATAAAGTAATGTCAAAGACATAAAGTAATTCACAGCTAATAGATCCAAATTAGGAGGGCATCTGGGGCAATTCCCCCAACATGAAATTCTCTCTATGTTAGAGGAAGGGAGAATAGTATCTTTTCATTGCCTTTTATCTAAAATTGTCATTTTTCCAATTTAATGGTTTTAATACATCCTCAAGGTTGCTTTTATATTAGTTTCCTCGCTTATAAATAAAGTCACACATATTGTTAAGAGAAGATTGCTTTGTATTTTAATGACCAGGAACTGAAAATATAAACATAAAGAAGATCATCTTTTGCTTTTGTGGTTTTTATTTGCATGACATTTTATTCTTTTTCCTTAAGAAATGTGTTACATCTGGAGGCAGAGTGATAGCACAGCGGTAGGGTGAATGCCTTGCAAGCAGCTGATCCAAGACGGATGGTGGTTCAAATCCTGGCATCCCATATTAACCCCCGTGCCTGTCAGCGTGATTTCTGAGTGCAGAGCCAGGAGTAATCCCTGAGCACCACTGGGTGTGACCCCCCCCAATAAAAAGAAATGTGGTACATCAAGAATAATACCACACAGACTAAAACCTGCTTGATATTTCTATTTTCACCTCCTTGGCGTGATAATTCATTCAGCAAGCAAGATGAAACAGCATGTTATTATCAAAGTGGTTAACACTGGCTCATACAACAGGAACCTTAAAAGTTCCAAGAGGTTTTGAGTAACTATTTTTTTTTCTTAAAAGGGAAGGTAAGTCAATGAAGATAAAGAGAACAGCTAGGATAAAGATGTAAAAGCCACAAAGCATCAACTTTTATTATTGTAAGAGAAAAGAACCTGAAAGAAAATAAATATAAATGTGTAAGTTGGTGTAACGGGAAAAATGAAGGGCTTTCAGAAGTTACTGGTCACTCTTGGGAAAGGGACAAAATGATTAAGTCTAGGAACTAATTTAATGAGCATCATTTTAAGCACAAGATGAGATGTCTGTAATAATTGTGTGCCATGACTTTGTTTGTTTGTTTGTTTGGTTGTTTTTTTTTGGGGGGGCACACCATTGGCCCTCAGGGGTTACTCCTGGCTCTGCACTCAGAAATCGCTCCTGGCTCGGGACCTATGGGGTGCTGGGGATTGAACCCATGTCAGTCTTGGGTTAGCTGCATGCAAGGCAAACACCCTACCACGTGCTACCACTCTGACCCAGCCATGATTTTCTTATCTGTAAAATGTTAAATTGCTTTTTATGGTTGTTGTGAAAATTAAGTGAATAAATGTATGCAATGTACTTCATATATTTATACTAACATGTGTTACTTTAATGTGCATATTTATATTGAAATTCTATATTACATTGTATTATATCATATATTTATATTTAAACATACTAAGTTAATTACATTGATAGGAGAATCTATTCCTATAATACTAACACATTCAAGGTAAGCAGGCACAACTCATTAGGATTAGGTCATTAAGGATTGCTTAAATTGGTTGGTTGACCCTAGGGTAAGAGGGAAGACTATCATTGTGTGGTTAGATACAATTTTTGAAGTCTCAATGTTTTAGGAGGGTCTCTTTAGAGAAAGATAGTATGTCAAAATATATTCCAGAGAATGTTGGAAGCTGTCCAAGGGAGCCTTTGGCAAGACATGTGAAAATAAGTGAGACTGCTAGCCTCAAATTGTCTAGGAGAGAATTTCAACACTGCCATATCTGTACAGCTTAGCAAAATCCACTTTATACTCAGTTTTTCTTTTTTCTCTTGTGTACTATCAGGGTTAGATCACTTTGTGAGGTTTTATGTTTTTGTTTTTTGTTTGTTTGGTTTTTTTTGAGGGGGGAGCAGGGAGGTCAAAGGAATAATTTCCCATGAATTCAGTATGGAACTTTGCTTTCACTAAATATTTTAAAATATAATTGTGATTTGCTATCATTAGACAGCACGAAGTATTAATAATATCCAAATTATATGGTAAATTGAGCCAACATTAATTCAAATATATGATTATTTTATTTATTTATTTATTTATTTTGGTTTTTGGGCCACACCCGATGACGCTCAGGGATTACTCCTGGCTATTCGCTCAGAAGTCGCTCCTGGCAGGCACGGGGGACCATATGGGGAACCGGGGGATCTAGCCACAGTCCATCCTAGGTTAGCGCAGGCACCTTATCTCCAGCGCCACCACCTGGCTCCATATATGATTATTTTAAGACTTTTAAAATAATTGGGGCTTATCTTTATTCGGTGTAGATGCTTAAAAATATTTGGTATAAACCTAAAGAAATGATTGCATCTGGTCACCTCTTGTCTTCCTAGAAGGGAAGTTTTAAGCGTCTTACTTCTGTAAGAAACAAATGATCTAAAACCAGATTATAAAAATCCTACAAGAGTTTTTACCCTGATCAAGCTCTGTCACAACCCAACAAAATCCTGAGTCTTGTGTCACTGGAGGAAATAGATTTAGTTCTGCTTAAAAGGAAATGACTGAGAGTTTTTAAGGAGAGGTAGGGTGGGTAATTACTCTACTTCTTCAAGTTGCTCTACCTGGGGCCCTGAACAAATGCAATGTAGCTCTCTTCTGATTCTCCTCCTCTTCAGAACAAGCTGCTCAGGCTCAGTCTTTCCTGGCCTCTCCTAACATTTCTACTGCAATTTCTAGAGCTATTTAAGATGGTATCTTTCTAGTAAAAAAATCAGATAGGCTTAAAATGTCACCATTGTTCTCACAGTGTTCCATGAAATCTTCCAGTATCAAGTTCTTTATTTAAAATAATTTTTTTCTTCTGCTAGTTGCCTCACTTCAAGTCATAATAGTCCCAGGTGATCACATAAACAGTCAAATAACAGAGGTTATCGTTGGACCCACATATCCTTCTCCCAGTCTATTTTTGATAATATGAATGATTGCTTTATAGAGAGTGAAGAATTTAATTGTTCAAACCACTATACACAACTTAATACATACTATGCATAATTGAATTCTACAATCATGCATGGATCATTGTGGTCCAGTCTCTGTACTGAGCACTGGTTATGAATAAAACCAAGTCCAATATCTTAAAGGGCTAAGTCAAAGGAGAAGGGGTTAGTTCAACCAGAAATAAATAGGCCACAAAGCAAAATAGGTATCATTTAATAATACGTCTCATGTGTTGATAGCAACACAGTGTATAAGTAGGGATTTCAGGGAAAATCTTCCTGCAAAGAATTAAACAGAAAATGAGGTTCTAAGATGGGGTTGGTTTACATGATGAAAAGTTAGGTAGAGAAGTGAATAAAAAGACGAAGCAATGTTGGATCAGCTTCTCAAAGTATGGCCATGGACCAGCATCCTCGTGTCTTGATTTCAAAGTTGACCTCATAATTTGCATTTTAACAAGGATTCTATATGGTTACTGGGCACTCAAGGCCTTGGATATCTGGGAGAGCAAAACAATCAGAGAAAGAAAAGAAATTTGGGTTTGTGTAGGGATTAACAAGAAGCTCAGATTAGACAAGGAGCCAGTTAGGGGAATTAAAGATAAGAGAAGATCCCACCCTCACATGCTTTCTATAAGAAAGCATCTTTATCCCAAGGATAAAGAATAAAGGACCCATGGATCTTCTCAATGGATATTCAGGTGAGATGTTCCATCTGCTTCACTCTGATGACTAACTGTCCCTCTTGAAACCATAACTGAACTTGATTTTCATTTTCTCTGCTAGAACTAGATCCATTAGAGCCAATTTAGCTGTTCACTTCTGCCTACATTACAGGCTGCTCTGATGAAGTTCATACAGACAAATCAATCAGGTCTGTTTCGATTAATCCTAATTATTCTTCTGGGATTTCTTGACAATAACTATGATGTGGAGAATTGCTAGCATGACTTCATCATGGAGTTTGAAATTCTGTGACTGATGCAAACTTATATATTTTAGTATGTATTTGTGTGTGTGCATTTATATTTTGTGATTCATGTCTGTGGCACATGTACACAATTGCTCCTAATCACAACTCTCTCCTTCCTCAGTCCTAAATTCATCCTCTGCTAGTAAAGTTATATTAGTCTGATAGAAGATACAGATTCTAGTGTGGACAATTTCTTTATCCTTTGAGTCACTTCTCACTGCTTGGCATACTCCTAGGGTTGTTTCCTATACTCCTTATTTAAACTGATCTTCTATAAAAATACCAAATATACCATTACATGATCTTGGAACATTCTCTTTCTTCTGCCTCGGAACATTCTCTTCCTTCCTTCTTCCTATCACTACATCTATGATCAAAGAACTCTCATTGTAGTCATGATTTCTCCCTGAAACTTGCCCTAATCTTTCTGGGAAGGTAAGTGATTCTGATGTCCCCTTATCTGTAGTTTATATTCAAGGTCTCTTCCTGAATAATTCTCATGCTGAATTTAAGCTGGAGTTTGTAGTACTACTCCAAGACCAGAAATTATATCGCTTATTTTTGTCTACACCATTTCATCGAGCATAGTTAGTACAAATAGGGAAGATTCTACCCTATTTGGAATAAAAAGAGTCAGAGAATAATGCTCTAAGAATGTTTAGTACAGTGTTATAGATTAATTGTATAACACATCCATCATAATTTTCAAAATGAATGGCACATCAAAAGTCCGCAGGTCTTTATTCTTCAATGCTACCTGAAAATCCACAGATGATCTATAGAGAAAGAAAACAGAGAGACTGACCATTTTCCTATTTTTAATCTATCTTTCAATTCTTATATAAAGTTAACTTTTTTTCATCTCATCAGCCCTTATTTTAAAAATAATACCTTTATTTAAGCACCATGATTACAAACAAGTTTGAGGTTGGGTTTTAGTCAGAAAATGTACACCTTCCCTCACCAGTGTACTTTTCTCTCCCCAATGTTTCCCATTTTTCTCTTTCCCATCCCTGCCTGACTTTGAGTCAGGCATTCTATTTCTCTCTCTCTCTCTCTCTCTCTCTCTCTCTCTCTCATGATCATTGTCATGAGAGTTGTTATTATAGTTATTTCTCTAACTGTTCTCACCACTCTGTGGTAAGCTTCATATCATGGGCTGGTCCTTTTGGTCCTCATCTCTACTATCTCTGGGTATTATTACCATACTGTCTTTTATTTTTCTTAAATCCCACATATAAGTGGTACTATGCTGTGCCTATCTCTCTCACTTTGACTTATTTTCTTCAGGATAATAGTCCATGTCCATATATGTATAGGCAAATTTCATGCTTCATTTTTCTTAACATCTGGGTAGTATTCCATTCTATATATGTACCTAGACTTTTCTTCTTCCATTTTGTGGTTTTTGCTCTTTTATCAAATATTAATTGATTTTATGTCTGGGGACATTCTCTGAATACTCAAGTGTATTCCATTGATCTGAGGGTCTATCTTTATTCCAATACCATGCTGTTTTAGTAACTATTGCTTTGTAGTACAATTAAAGTTGGGAAAAGTGATGGCTCCCATCTCCTTTTTCCTAAGGGTTGCTTTTGCTATTCATGGGTGTTTATTGTTTCAAATGAATTTCGGAAGTGTTTGATCCACTTCTTTGAAGAATGTCATGGGTATCCTTAGAGGGATTGAATTAAATTTGTGCAATGCTTTGGGGGAGTATTTCCATTTTAATGATGTTATTCCTCCCAATTCATAAACAAGGTATGTGTCTGACTATTTTCAACAAATGAACTCACCCAGAGATAAACATTCTCTCTTTTCAAACAAGTCTGGGTTTCAGAAAGAAGCCCCAGAACCAACACAATTTACATGAGATTTGAACACTTTCTCCAGCCACATCAAACACCTATTGGTATAAAACAAAGAGATGTGAATGAAAGATCCCAGCATTATCATGAGGGACAAAAGCCAGTTCCAGCCACCAGTCACCATACAGCAATGTTGCAATCACTGGGTTACAAGGTGGAGAGTCCCTGCTGGGGAACTCTTTCCAGTTTTTGGAGCAAGGTTATTTACATCAAATGGTCCCTAGGGTGCCAGGGCAAAGGTCAGAGCCAAATAAACTGGGCTCATAAGTATACTCTTGGCTACAGATCTAGAGGAAGTCACTTGATTTCCTCAAAGCTTCATTTTCTCATGTATAAAATTGAGATATGACAGAGGGTTCCACATGGGTACAATTGGAATGATTAAACAGAATATAATATCTATATTGTTTCCAGCATGGTGCCAGGCAAACTACAAGTTCTCAATAATTAGAGTCAATTTTTCTTCCTTCTTACCCAAAAGTCACTTCTATCAGAGACCGAAAAGTGTGTCTTGGTGGCAAGAAGCCCCCTTGAGCATCAGATTCAAGCAGGTAAAGATTTTATTGGAGAGTAAAGTCTCACTCTTATATAGCACTCTTCACTGTGTCTTTGCAGAAACAATCCTCCACTCAAATGTGTGACTGAATGCCCTAGTTTTAACTCTTGGTATGCCGAGAGCCTCATTTAAAGATATGAGACCTCTCTAGATCCCAGGTTCCTGTTATTGGCAAGAGAGCTTTGGAAACTGTAGAGCTTGGGATACATTTATTATTACAGCCCAGTAGGTGACTGTGGGAAATTCTGTTCTCTTTAATCATTACCAGTTTAATTATATTTTTCATTAGTTGCAAAAGTCTCAAGAGCACAAGAAATATTACTAGTATATATAGTTAGTTTTTAAATAGTTGCTGTTTTCTCATGCTTTAATTTTTTTTAAAAAAAGTAGTACTGAGGTTTATAATACTGTTAATGACAGAATTTCTTGCATAAGTCACTTGAATATCATACCCTGCACAAGAGTGTTTGCTTCTCTCCATCACTGCCCCAGTATCATCCTTCTAATCTATTCCCATATCCTTCTACCTCTATCCCCTTGTTCTAGACCAGTTTTCAGTTTCTATTGCCATTGAACATTTGTTATGTCCCTATTATTTATCCCCATATCTCATATCTGAGAGTGATCATTCTTTGTCTGTCCCTCTCCCTCTGATTAATCACTCAACATAATACTTCCAAGGCTTACATTGCACCTGAACCTGGGAAAAGATCAAAGTTTCTTGTATTTTTCTATTTTCCACTTGAGAGACTTTAAAATTTGGCAGACTTCTCCTGGATAACAAGTTCACCAGGATTTGATAATTTATTCTTCAACACATGTTTATTTGGGGTTCTAATGTACAAGGTGCTAGGAATGTATCAATGAATACAGTGAAATACAATGAAGCACCATGTAACTGGCTTCAATAATTGTTATTGCCCTGTGAACCTTTATTCCAAGCATGGGTTGGAACATGATAGGCATCACAATAACCTATAAAAGGTGAGACAACTACACTTGTGAGATTCAATAACTATCATTGTGTTCTTTTTTTTTTGGCAGGGGGGACAGTACAGAAAGTTGGTGGGTAATTTGTGGTGGGATTGTAACACTATAAAATATTGCTTTACTATAGTATTTTAAAGCATAAAACAATACTTTATTAATTTTTATTGATATGTTTGATTAAAATGCCTCTAGTAAACACTATTTTACCAATTTATGTTACAATATATATAACTGATATAGCATGATCATCTATTGACAAAAACTCTGTAGTTGGTATTAGTTATTTTAGATTAATTTTAGAGGAAATGAAAGTCATTTCCAATCTCTCACAAATCCATGATTGACATTGGGGGAAAGGGAACCATGCTGTGAACCTCTCTTTGCCATAGTCTACACAGATCTTTAAAGGATGCAATAGATAGATGAATGCAGAAGTCTGCCATATATATTACATATAAATTTATATATATGTTATATTTCCCCAGAACTCTTCTCAGATGCTATTGAATGCATGTCAGATAAAATTATTGCCACTAGAACAAAAAGAATTATTGCTGGGTGAAATTCATCACTCTTTTGGGTATATAGGGGACTTAAATTCTTTTCGCTAGTAAACTGTATTCCTCGGGCTTCTCTGAAAATATGTCCGAGTTTTCCCAGAAAGAAAAATATACAAAGTTCTTTCCCGCATCTACTTATCCACAGTATCCTACGTGATGTAGCCCGTGTTCACACTTCTTTCTCATCCAGTGTCCAATATCCACTGTACTTATGAGGGTTTTCTGTCTAATATTTGGAATATTTGGCTACATCTAATCAAACAGCTGGCTGCCTCTTGTCCAAAAACAAATGACACCTCCACAGAGAAGTCTTTCCTGATCCAGCAGGACATTCACAATTCATTGTCCTATTTTATTTCCTTCGTAACACTAATACTTCATACATGACATTATATATTTTCTTTTTTTTTTGGTTTTTGGGTCACACCCGGCAGTGCTCAGGGGTTACTGCTGGCTCCAAGCTCAGAAATTGCTCCTGGCAGGCACAGGGGACCATATGGGGCACCGGGATTCGAACCGATGACCTTTTGCATGAAAGGCAAACGCCTTACCTCCATGCTATCTCCCGGGCCCGATATTATATATTTTCTTGTAAAGTATTAGTATACTTTCTTCATTTACAAAAGGTACTTGTTTTCTCCATTTACTAATGGATCTCTGTGACACATAGTGAATACTAACACAAGCAGAGAAAGAAGTACACATTGAATAATTGAGTAAGAGAATATTTATCAGTCTCCATATTCCTGGTAACCAGACACTAGGCATAAAGTGAAAGCATTAGTTAATTGTTTAGGAGAGACTAAGAATGCATATTCTCTACATGTTCATGTATATTTTTTATGTAGTTCTGGGGATCATACCCATCTCACATGTGTTTCTTCACTAAGAAACATCTCTGACTCAGGATGACTTATTCTTTGTTTTGTAGATATATTCACAACACACAAATAATGAATAGGCTTATGATAAGGCTGTTTCATATCATGCATTGTGAAACACTAGTTCAGGTTAACCTTGCAAAATTGTCTTCAATCTTAGACTAGGAAAAGTCACCCTGATTTGAAATTTTTGGAAAATATATATCTTAGATTTTAGAGATGATTGTGGTAGAAAAGAATGGATGCCTATGGCTTTCTCTTTAAACCTTTAATAAAGCAATTGGTACAAATAAGTTGGAGATAATGATGCAGAGATGAGAATCAAGATACAAAATTAGCTGAATTTACTTACTAGAGTTACCTCTAATCATATTTTTCTTATAAGTATAATGACTAATGCTCATATGTACTCATTAATGGTAAAGAGAGCAAATAGTGATCCAATTAGGACCTCCTATATCTCAGACCATAGAGACCCTGGAGAAAGTATGATGGTAGCAGGGGCACTTGACTAGAGATTCAGAAGTTGCGGCAAACAGGAGTAATTTAGTGCCCCCATATTCCCCACATATGAATACTTATGAACTCTAGGAAACTGCTCCTGAAATAAAGACCTGGAGAAACAACAAGCCAAAAGTACTGTACCCTAAGTAACAGTCTTCCCACAAACTCTTTGTGCATACAGTATATTATGGAAGGACCTTCAACCTACCTGCATACACAGCAAATCTAAGAACAGAGTATCCAAACTACAACAATAAAACTTAACACCATGCCTGCCAATGAGGTAGGCTGCAGAGTAGCAGAGAACCTGATGGAGGGAAGCTGGAATTGATGATAGGATTGGAGCTGGGACATTGTGTACCTGAAACATGACTATAATAAGTTTGTAAACCCTGGTAACTTAGTAAAAATAAAAATGACTGAGAAAAGCAGCATTTACATTTAAAAAATGTAAAAGGAATTTTCAAAAGACTAAAGTCACCATGGGAGACTTCAAGTTTGCCTTGGTGTTCCATCATGGGACTACAAACTGCATCATAGTCAGGAATTCAAAGTTTAAATTCAGAAAACTCAGGAAGTTGCTGGAGATATAGCACATTGGTAGGGCATTTGCCTTGCACATAAGTGACCCAGGACAGATAGTGGTTCAAATCCCAGCATTCCATATGGTCTCCAGTGCCTGCCAGGAGCAATTTCTGAACACAGGAGCAACTCCTGAGTGCTGCCAGGTGTGGCCCAAACACCAAAAACAAACAAACAGAAAACTCAGGAAGCCATCAACTTCCCTGGTGGGTCCTTCTTTAGTGAAACTAGTGAACAAAGGGGACCACTCTTTACTAAGTAAGCAAGCTGAGAGTCTGAAAACCCAAACAGAAGCCTCATCCCCCTTAGACAAATCATCCCCCTTCCCCAAAAGGAAACAAGTGGAAGGCCTCATTAAAGAGCTAGAAGATTGTTCACCACCTTCTGGAGGAGCTGTACATGGTCAAGCTGGAGAAGATTTGGCTGAATGAAGATCTCATTAAAGGCACCATCAAGTGAAGACTGATGGTGGAGGATCTCATCCTGATGGGCATCAACTACCTGGACAGCCACAGTAACTTCTGGGGTGGCAGAAGCCATCTATGCCCAGGAGCAGGACTGCAAGCTGATGGCAAAGAAGTAGCTGCAGGACCACAAATACTGTCCCTTGCAAATGGCTCACTACATCCTCTAGATAGAGTCTGGAGGACATTGACCTAGTGCTGACTAATGGCAGTGCTCATAGGAGCCTTCAGAATGAAACAAGAAGGATGCCCAACAAGGATGCACCTGTATCTGCAATGCCCAGTTTGAAATGGGACAGATGGCAGACTCCCTGCAGAGCCACAGAAATGACCTGGAGATTGCCAAGGAATATGACCTTCTTGATGTCAAATTGAGAGCCCTGGACAACATTGGCAGAGTGTTTGCCCGAATTGGGAAATTGTAGCAGGTCATTGACACATGGGAAAAGATTCCTCTAAGACCACTCTGGAGAAAATCTGGCTATTCCATGAGTTCAGTCTCTGCTACTTAGAACCTAACCAACCCTGGCAAATGCAAAACTATGGCCAGAAGTCAAAGCTGTGTGCTGAGGAGGAAGGGGACATCGAGTGGCAGCTGAATGCCAGTGTGCTTGTGGCACAAGCCCAAGTAAGGCTGACAAACTTTTTTTTTTTTTTTGGTTTTTGGGTCTCACCCGGCAGTGGTCAGGGGTTACTCCTGGTTCCATGCTCAGAAATTGCTCCTGACAGGCACGGGGGACCATATGGGGGCACCGGGATTCGAACCGATGACCTTTTGCATGAAAGGCAAATGCCTTACCTCCATGCTATCTCCCGGGCCCCAAGGCTGACAAACTTTGAATCAACTAAAACAACTTCGAGAAGGCCCTGCAGATAACAACAGGCCAGGGGGAGTGTTCTGGAGAAAAAGGAAGAGGAACCTAAAGCAGATATTCTGCAATAGAAGGAAAGCATTAGAAAACTGAAGAATTGGCCTAAAAAGGTGGTGAACCAATGGGAGAGAGTCTGCAAAGGAGAGGGAAATGGAAGAGGACTCCTCCAGGTAAGGGTTGAACAGCAAGTTGAACAGTCCAAGGGGAAAGCAGCAAGAAAGATGAAATCTTCCCACACATTAGAACAGCAAAATGTCATGGCCAGAAGAGTGTCAGAACAAGGACTAAGAAGATTGAACGAACCAGACAAGAAGCTGCTAGATATGGACAAAGCAGAATCTAGGGAGATTTACAGGAGGGTCTTCCAAACTGAACCACAACCTTTCTGAATAAAGCCGCAGGGAATCTGAGGAAGTAGAGGGGAAATAGTCAGAGATCTTCCAGAGAGAGTTGGAAGAGTTGAGAAACACAGATTCTAGAGAACTAAAATTCGCAGGGAATACTGAAAAGGAAAGGGAATGAGGCTGGTGTGGGCAGGGGCAGAGGGACCTTATGAAAATGGACTGTTTCTCTGAGATTTGTTTCTCACAGGAAAAACAGTCTTGGACACAAGCCACTTTTACTCCTTTGTGCCAACTAGTTTCTCTTTAAATATTTACCTTTAACTCCCCCATCCCGAATATATAAAAATACAAGTTAGCAAAGCAGAAAATCTAAACTGTGATTTCATTTAATCCATGAGCAGGAACTGAAAACCAAGAGAAGAGAAGGTACTTTTCCCATCATGGTGGGACTTAAGAGTGCTGAGTTACAAAGTATGAGTTGAATCAGCATCTTCCCAGATTTTTAAAATAGCAATTCCCAGCTCCCAGCCCAGTCCAGTGACTCAGAGTCTCTCAGAATGGAACTGGGGGAAGCTATGCTATTGTTTTTGCTAAACTCATGGAATACCTTTCTTGTTCTGAGTCCACCATGAAAATAGAAATGAAAAAGTTGAATGAGTAAATTATTTTCTGGCACTGGACAGGACTGTGCAGAAAACTGTGCAGGACATTGTAGGACTGTGACCCCAAGCTAAGGGAAATACTCAAGAGAAAGCGATCCATCCTATTTCTGCCTGGAACACTTTCCAAAGTGAAGCAGCCGGAAAGGAAACCCAAGCATAATTGCTCCAGTCTGGTTGAGCTGAGCAAGAACTTGAGTTGGGGTTACTGAAGCAGTAAGAATTTGTGAGGCGGGGCCCGGGAGATAGCATGAAGGTAAGGCGTTTGCCTTTCATGCAAAAGGTCATCGGTTGGAATCCCGGTGCCCCATATGGTCCCCCATGCCTGCCAGGAGCAATTTCTGAGCATGGAGCCAGGAGTAACCCCTGAGCACTGCAGGGTGTGACCCAAAAACCAAAAATAAAATAAAATAAAAAATAAGAATTTGTGAGGCGGGCACAGGAGAGCAGAACAGCATAAAAGAAAAAGCCCAGAACCACTGTGGTCTGTTCTGGGGGACTGAGGAGTGACAGGAGAGGATACAGTGAAAGTTTGGTCTGTGGGAGTATAGAAAAACTTCAATCAACCTCACACAGAGGAAGGATTCAAGACTGAGAACTGAACAAAAAATACCAGGGTATCTTCAGGGCTAGGAGTTCCAGTATGGAGAATACAAAGAAGTCCTGGTGATCTCAGTTCAGATTGTAAAATAGCCACATGTTAGGAGCAAAGGACACATCCTAAGACAGATTTCTCAGCCTTGATTCTGGTAATATTTTTTGTGTTTGGTTTTTTATTTTATTTTGTTTTGTTTTGTTTTGTTTTGTTTTGTTCTGGGGCCACACCCAGCTGTGCTCAGGAGTTACTCCTGGCTCTGTGCTCAGAAGTTGCTCCTGGCTTGGAGGACCATATGGGATGCTGGGAATCCATCTAACATGTGTCCGTCCTGGGTCAGTCTGTGCAAGGCAAAAAACTTACCTTTGTGTAAGTTACTCCAGTCTCTCTAGTGATATTTTGAACAGTTTTTCAGTACATAAGGAGATGTTATCCTACGTAGTGTTGATTTTCAACAGCAACCCTGTTTTCTACCTATTAGATGCCAAAGAATAGTCCCTTTAATGACAACTCCAGAGATCTCTAGATATTTCAAAATGCCCCCAGTGAGGACAAAAATCTTCCTCAGTTGAAATCTACTGCATCAGAATCAGAGTCATATTTCAAGAATAATGATGAAATTGAAATATAAAAGGGCAAACAAAAACTAAAATGAAACAAAAGAGAATTGAGATATTCCACTGGCAATTTAAATGTCTGTAATAAATCATAGACATTAAAGTAAAACAACATAATCCAACTTCTCTACAAGGTATCAGTCACTATGCCCAGCATACAATAAAATATTATAAGATAAAATAGAGAAATGTGACCCACAATCTGGAAACAGTAAAATATTTAACAATATTGTGCATTTGAAAGGTGTTTAGAGTTTTTTTAGAGGCTAGATTAAGAGATGTTAAAATTTAAAGCTAAAGATTCCTTTGGTTTGTTTGGGGTCACACTTGGCTATTCTCAAGGCTTGTTCTGATTCTGCATTCAGGAATTACTTCTGACAGTGCTTAGGGAAGCATATAGAATGCTGGGGATTGAACCCTGGCCAAATGCATGCAAAGCAAGCATCTACAGCCCCTAAAAGTTTTTAGCATAAGGAAAGTATTATAAATAATATATAATATATATTTGTATTTATATTATATAACTGTGAGGTGACAGGTGTTAAGTACAATTATTATAATTATGTATTATATAAACACATCAATTATTTCATTATAAATTTTATTTTATTCTATTTTTTTTATTCTGGGCCACGCCTAGCAACACTTGAGGATTACTTCTAGCTCTGCACTCAGAAATTACTCCTGGCAGGCTCAGGGGATCTATAGCATGCCAGGGATTGAACCTGGGTTGGCTGCATGTAAGGCAAAAGCTTTACCAACAGTGTGCTATCACTTTGGCCCCTATTTTATTGTACATTTTAAATTGTACAAAAATTCCACATCACCTATGTCAACAAAACTTTATGGAAAGGATATTAGTAGTCAATAGAAACAGACAAATAGCACAGATATGAGAATGAACAAAAGTGTTCTAAATTGAGGCTGGAGTGATGGCACAGTGGTAGGGCGTTTTCCTTGCGCGCGCAGTTCCAGGATGTACCTATTGCGATTCCTGGCATTCCATAGGGTCCCCCAAGCCAAGAGAGATTTCTGAGCTCATAGCCAGGAGTAACTCCTGAGCATCACCAAGTGTTGCCCCCAAAAAAACAAAAGGAAAAAAGTGTTCTTAATCAGCTATTGTGGGCAGGGTCAAAATTTACATAAACATATAATAAGCAATGAAACTGATAACTAGAAAAAAGAAACTGAACATATGGAAAACAATAAAATTAAAATTATATAACTAACAATGATAGCATTGTCATGAAAACATTAATCATATGATGTTGACAACAGAATACAGACATATAAAGATATATCAATAGAAATGATTTCAAAGTTAGAAAATGAGAATGAAAGTTGACATAAAAAATAACCTACCACAATTTATATAGTCAATTTACTTTTTTGTTGTTGTTGGTTTTTGGGCCACACCAAAACCCCAAAACTAGCTATGCTTAGGGGTTACTCCTGGCTATGTGCTCAGATATCGCTCCTGGCTCGGGGGACCATTTAGGTTGCTGGGGATCAAACCAATGTTCATCTTGGGCAGTCAATTAGAAGGCAAATGCCCTACTGCTGTGCTATTACTCTGGCTACAGTCAATTTACTTTTATCAAACATGTTAATCTTATTCGATAGAAATGAAAGCCTTGTCAACAAGGAAAAATGAAACAACTAGATAACCATGCAAGGGGGAAAAAAGAACTTTATATCATATTTGATATCAACCTGAGATGAACCATAGATTAAAACATAAAGCCTAACAGCTCCCCCCAAATTTAAGAGAATATTTTGAGTAAGCTATAGTTTCTTAATTGTGATGTGAGTAGCAAAAACTCAATCATCAATAACTTTGTAGCTGTGTATTTCATGGTAATTCAATACAAAAGGTTAGTTAAATAATAATTATTATTTTAAAAAGAAATATTAATTTGATGTCATCAAACTTAAAATCTGTGTTTTAAAAATATGCCATTAAAAATGAATAGGTTGGAGGGTCTAAGTGATCATATAATGGGTAGAGCACATGCTTTCCAAGCAGACACCCAGGTTTTATCCCTGGCTCTGTACTTTGTCCTCTGAGTAGTGATCCCTGAGTGTGGCCCAAAAATAAATAAAGAAAGAAAGAAACAGAAAATTAACCCAAAAGAATAGGTTGGAGTACAATGGGTAAGGTGTATGTGTCTCACCTTGGTTTAAAACTCAGCACCACATAGAATCTTTGGAGCACGGTCAGTAGTGACCTCTGAAAACAATCAGGCATGCCCTCCACCAAAATGAGCGTAATATTATATTTAAGAAAAAATTATCTAAATAATATACTCCACTAAGAAACTAAGGACCAAAAATGTGAAAAAGATGCATACCTCTTAATAATTTTAAATATTATTTTAAAAAGAGTCTTTTAACAAATATGTTTGTGGACATTTTATGAAGAGATGTATAATGTTTTAGTTAGCATATAGAAAATGTTTAGCATCTTTGATCATTAGTGAAGTGACAATTAAAGCCTAAATTAAAGTGTACAAATACATAATAACAAAATTGTCCAAATTAAAAAGATTGGTAACACTATATAGGAAGGTTATGGCTCATTCATGATTCTTACATACACTAGTAGAAAAAAAACTAAAAACATAAAAACTACGACTCGAGCGATGGCGTAAGAGGTAAGGCATCTGCCTTGCCCGCACTAACCTAGGATGAACCAAAATTTGATTCCCTGGTTCCCCTGTATGTCCCCCCAAGCCAGGAACGATTTCTTTTTATTATTATTATTAAATTTTTATTTAAACACTTCGATAACAAATATAAGTGCAATATGTAAAGAATATCCCCCTTCACCAGTGCAACATTTCCATCACCAATGTCCCAAATCTCCCTCTCCCCGCCCCCCCCCCCACCACCTATACTCTTGACAGGCTTTCTACTTCCCTCAATCATTCACATTGTTATGATAGTCCTCAGTGTAGTTACTTCTCTAACTGTACTCACCACTCTTTGTGGTGAGCTTCATGTCATGAGCTGGACCTTCCAGCCCCCCTCTCTTTGTCTCTGAGAATCATTGCAAAAATGTCTTATTTTTCTTAAAATCCATAGATGAGGGAGACTATTCTGCATCTATCTCTCTCCCTCTAAATTATTTCACTGAGCATAATAGATTCCATGTACATCCATGTATAGGAAAATTTCATGACTTCATCTCTTCTGACGACTGCATAATATTCCATTGTGTATATTTACAGTTTCTTTAACCATTCATCTGTTGAAGGACATCTTGGTTGTTTCCAGGTCTGGCTATTATAAATAGCACTGCAATGAATATAGGTGTGAGTAAGGGATTTTTGCATTGTATTTTTGTGTTCCTAGGGTATATCCCTAGGAGTGATTTAGCTGGATCATATGGGACAGGAGTGATTCCTAAGCACATAGCCAGCAGTAATCCCTGAGTGTCACTGGGTGTGGCCCAAAAAAACAAAACAAACAAATAAAAAAAACCAAAACCAAAACCAAAACAAACAAATTAAAATGCATTTGTAAAAGGCATCATTTAAGTTAAGGAAAAAGTAAACATATACCAAAAATATTGAATATCAGATATGTTTTTGAAAGAGTACTTGAGATATATATGATTACTATGAGAATGATGATAAAACACAAAATAAGTTATATATGTATCATATGATTTAATAATTAAAAATATAGTACCTCTCAAGCTGAGCAGAAGACTTGAAAAGATACTTTATAAAAAATATGTGAATGACCAATAACCTGAAGAAGATAAAATTTAATAAGAAAATGTCATCAGGGAAATTCAAATTACAACACTAATAAGAATTCTACTTCACAACCATTAAAATGACTATCATTTAAAAACTTGACATCAAAGAATGTTAAAAACAACATCAGGATTCAAGGGAAACTGTCTTGCTTGGTTGGTGGGTGTATAAACTAATAAATAGCATGCTAGAAAACTCCTTGGGAGTTTCTTATAAAAATTAACTTTATTCCTACTCAGTATTCCAGAAATTCTACTTCAGTGTTGGCCTCATTGGAGGTTTAGGTTTGATCCCTAAATCATAGACATAAATAGATTACTTTTTAAAAATCAATGAATCAATTCAAACCAGAATCTTATATACTTCTGCCAAAAGTAATGATCTAGGATAGTTGTCTGTGAACATTAATGAAGATCAGATTAAGCTATAACAGTGCTTGTTTTTCAATCAGGGGTCATATGACTACACATGAGTCCCCAAACTATTCAAGGCAAATCATTTAAATAGAGGCCCACAGCATGAGATGGAGGATAATAGGTAATACAGGAAAATCACAAAAGGAAACAAGGTTTGAAGGGGGCCATGATAGGTAAAGGATTGAGATACATTGATATAGGCAATATGGTTCCAGATTCCAGCCCCAGTATTTCCTTCTAGAGAGATTTGGTCATACTTAAAGGATTTCTCTCTTGGTTAGTGGGTTAGTGGTATAGGGATAACACTAGAGACCACTCCAGAATTATATAGGAGAATTAAAATTTTATTCAAACCCGAACTATACATCTTTTTGTTATTACCATTCTCACTATCTCCTGAATTTAGAAGGACAGTTCTACAGCTGACAACTATTTCTAGTTTTTTAAATCTTTCCCAGAGTTTATAATTCACCTTGGAAATCTGACTTTAAAATTTGCATGAGTTATTTGCATATGTGCACAGGTTCCCACAGGATTCTACTGCACTAAAGATTTTTATTCAATATAATATCAGAAGTCCTTAGAAAAAAAGATAGAAGATCATCTCATGCTTATAGATTGCAAGAATCTATATGGTTAAAAAGACTATTCTACCTGTGATATAGATTCAATGCAATATCCATTCAAATTCAGACAACTTTCTTCAAGAACCTAGAAAAGTCAATGATAAAGTTTAAATGTGAATAAAACAAGACCATGAATAGCCAAAGCTACACTAAAATATAAGGATCTAGGAGGTATTTTGTCACATAATTTTTGTTTTGTTTTGTTTTATTTGGAGGGGTCACACCAAGTGATGCTCAGGGGTAACTCCTGGCTATGTGCTCAGAAATTGCTCCTGGGTTGGGGACCATATGGGACTCTGGGGATCGAACCGAGTCCTGGGTCAGCCATGTGCAAGACAAACACCCTACCACTACGCTATTGCTCTGGCTCCTTGTTACCTAATTTTTAACTGTACTATAGAGATCAAAACCTCATGGTATTAGAATAAAGATAAGCTCTCTGATCAATGAGTCATAATTAATACACAAGGGTAAAACCCAAGATATATGTATGCATGTGTAG
This sequence comes from Crocidura indochinensis, assembly GCA_004027635.1. Lineage (NCBI taxonomy): Eukaryota > Metazoa > Chordata > Mammalia > Eulipotyphla > Soricidae > Crocidura > Crocidura indochinensis. Next base: position 25,704 of record PVKC010002338.1, read on the forward strand.
TTAATTTTAAATAAAGGAGCAGAGAACATGAATTGGAGTAGATAGACTTGTCATCAAATGGTGTTGGGAAAACTGGATAAGTTTATAAGAAATTAAAGTTGGATCCATATCTCACACCTTACAAAAAGTCAATTCATAGTAGATGAAAGACCAGAAACTATAAAGTACACTGAGAAAAATATAGGCACATTGCTCCAAGATTTGAACCTTCAATGATCTGATGCACTGGCAAAGACAGCAAAATAAAATATAAACAAATGTATCACATTAAATTAAAGAAATTCTGCATGGTAAAAAAAAAAACAGGCTAAAACTAAGAAGCTGCTATCTGAATGAGAGAAATTATTCACATTTAACTTACAAAAATATTTCCAAAACCTTAAAAATTGGGGAGAGGAAATGAACAGACACTTCTCAAAAGTAGTCAAGGTGATGGACAATATGCACATGAAAAACATGCTCAGTATCCTTTACTATTAGGAAATCCAAATAAAGATTACAGTGATATATCATTTCACATCTCACAGTAATAATGGTATATATCAAAAATAGTAGGAACAATTGATTTGGTAGGATGTAGAAAGATAAGCTCTGCTCTTTTTACCACTTAGAAAAAGTGATTTTTTATTCATTACTGATGAGAATTTTGTCCAGTCCAACCCCTATGGAAAACAGTATGGAATGTCCTCAGTAAATTTGTAATTTAACTGCCATATGACATAGAAATTTCACTTTGGAGCATCTACCCCTAAGACATAAAGACATTTATTCAAAAGGACATGTATACATCATTAATCATTGATGCATTTAGTATAATAGTTAAGATATTGAATCAGATTCAATATATTCAAGATGAATAGATTGTAAAAAATAGTATATATATAAGGGGCCCAGGAGATAGCATGGAGGTAAGGCGTTTGCCTTTCATGCAAAAGGTCATTGGTTCGAATTCCGGTGCCCCATATGGACCCCCATGCCTGTCAGGAGCAATTTCTGAGCATGGAGGCAAGAGTAACCCCTGAGCACTGCCGGGTGTGACCCAAAAACCACAAAAAAAAAATCTAGTATATATACACAATGGAATGCCATGTAGCTGTAAGGAATGATGAAATCATTTAATTGCTGCAACCTGATTGGAACTGGAAGATGTCATGTTGAGTGAAGTAAGTCAGAAGAATGATAAGCACAGCATGATTTTAATTATTTAAGGTATATAGGATACTGGAATGAGGAAATGTAATGTGGTAAAGGTGAAATAATAAGATCACCCTTGAGCCCAGAGTTTAAGAAGGAAAAAGATAAGGAAAAAAAATCAAGGAGAGAAGAAAGAAAAAGGGAAAGAGAAGTGACGGGAGAACAGAGATTAAGGTTTCAGGTCATAATAGTGATGTGGGAAACTAGTAAAGCACAAATGCAGCAATAATGAAAACAAGAAATTTAAGTTGTACCCATTGAATTTTGTAAAGTTCCTGTCAAGGTGTCAGGTGGGGAGTGATGTATGGGGTAAGGAGGCATGGGAACACTAGTTGAAGAAGGTTGACACTGGTTGTGAGATTGGTGTTGATATGCCTGAAACTCAACTACCAATATCAATATCAATTATCAATAACTTTGTTAATCATGGTTCTTTAAATATTAATTTAATAGACTAATCTTAAACTAAGAGTAGTGTTTGTTTCTATTTTTTGTTTATTAATATATTTTTAAGCACCATGATTACAAACATGCTTGTAATTGGGTTTCAGTCATAGGAAAATACACCCCCTCCTTCAACAGTACAACCTTCCCACCACCAATGCCCCCCATCTCCATCCTCCCCAACCTCCTGCCTGTCTTCCAGTCAGGCATTCTATTTCTCTCACTCACTACCATTGTCATGATAATTGTTGGTGTAGTCATTTCTCTAATTGTTCTCAGCAATCTTTGTGGTAAGCTTAATATCATGGGCTGGCCCTTCTAAACCTCATCTCAATTGTCTCTGGTATTATTACCATACTTTAAATATTAATTTAAAAATTCTACATGCATTTGGGGGGTTGAATTCAGTTTACAATGATGGTTCACACTTATTCTTGTGGACCAGGTTAAGAAATCCTGCCAATGAGATAACAGGGTACACCTGCATTCAGGCGTAGGCTTTTAGCTCTCCCCATCCAGCTTAAGTGACTTTAAGATAAGCACTTAGCCTTTCTGGGACAACTAAATGAGACTGACCAAAACTTTTATTAGCTCTGGAGAATGGATCTTTCTTGGAAGCAGAACAGATTTTCATTTTTTATTTTATGCGTATTTTTTTTACTTAAAGTTTAACCTCATGTTTATTAAAACACATGCTTTTTCAATTAAGGTTTTTTGAAGATGTGTACACAATATTTTTAAGGAATCAAAATCAATAGCCAATTAAAACTGTAACACTTTTGTATATGCATGCAAATGAAAAAATTTACATCAGTATTTTGTTTCCATGTATGTGATAATGAAATCATAACTCAAGCTGAGTAAATATGGTATAAATATGCATCTTTCCAGGCTTGAGACTCAAGTGGAAATTATTTGTGAAAGAACTTTGGAGATGTGTTATATGTGTTAAAGGCCATAGTTTACTGCCATGGCCATTGCCATCATGGATTTGAAACTCTGCCAAGGACTTCCTCAATATTTCTTTCTGTCAACAACTGAAAACTATTCCTAATGCCTATTTTGGGTGGAAATTTGGGGTGGAGTAGTTCTTAGAAAAATAATCCAACTTGTTAATATTCCATTCAGTATACGTGTGTGTGTGTGTGTGTGTGTGTGCATGCCTGGTTTAGCATGTGGATGTGCATGCTCTTTATTATGTGCTTATTATTCCTTCTCTTCTTCCTTACCACCTCCACATCACAGTCAACAAGGAGATAAAAACTAATGAAACACAAAACCATGAGCTGGCCTTTGCTGGGCCAGCAGATTCTGTGCCTACGTTGGTCTTCTTGCCCTACTTTTCTGAAGTCTTCAACAGCTCCAGCACGGTTTTTCATTCAGTGAGCTCATTGCTGTAAACACAATGTCAGCCATGACTCCCTGGCAATAAAATTAGTGTGAACCTTCTGCAACAAACAAGTTCTAATGGCCCTGAAGTTCTCATCTCCTGCTACAGTGACACCCTCAGTCAAGTTGGCCTTAATAAGACTAGTGGTTGTCCTCATCTGACACATCAAACGCTCCACTGTCTGGGAGCTAAACAATAGAGTCTTGGCATAGAAGGACGTCAGAGTACCAGGTCCCAGACTTGATTCACTCTAACTTATGAGGAAAATGATGTCCCTATCTGAGTTTCAGTATCTCCATGAGTAACACATGGCTAATTGAACTACACCTATTGCTTTAAGAACAGGTCTTCTGAGAATTCTGTCCCCAAATAGAACATAAATAAACATGCATGCACAGAAAATTCACACTTAATTTCAGTGGTCCAGATCTTCTATAGCTTATTCATAAGCTTCAAAATGATGCTGCTTCTTTCAGCTTTTACAGTTGCCTGGTGGTGATGATTCTTTTCTTTCTGTGTTTGACTGTCCCTTTCTCCTTCTCAATCCCTCGACATGGTTAGATCACCTTTTTATGAGAAGCAATAAAGGGAGAAACTCCTCAAATTATAAATGCTGTGCAGATATGAGAGGTGTTCTCATTACCAATATGTGGGCTGCTCATCGTCTCCTCTTGCTGCCATGAGAGTAATAATCATCTTCTACCAGACATTTGCTTAGTGTTAAGCCATGCTCTAAGAACTTTAGTTCTCAAAAATAATCCTCTGAGATCAGTGCTCCTATTATATCCATTTTTTTCTGACAAGAAATCTGGTTCCAAAGTGTGATCACCTTACCCATGTGCACAGCATAAAAATGAAGAAGATTGGGTTAGAATGATAGCACAATGGTTAGGGCGATTGCCTTGCATGAAGCTGATCCAGGATGAAAGGTGGTTCGAACCCCAGCATCCTATATGGTTCCTCAAGCCAGAAGCAATTTCTGAGCACATAGCCAGGAGTGACCCCTGAGCATCACCAGGTGTGACCTAAAAAACAAAAATAAATGAAGAAGAAGAAGGAGGAGGAGGAGGAGAAGAAGGGAGGAGGAGGAAGAGGAGGAGGAGGAAGAGAAGGAGGAGAAGGAGGAGAAGAAGGAGAAGAAGAAGAAGGAGGCGGAGGAGGAGGAGAAAGAGGAGAAGAGAAGAAGTAGAAGAAGAAGAAGAAGAAAAAGAAGGAGGAGGAGAAGGAGAAGAGAAGAAGAGTAAAAGAAGAAGAAAAAGAAGAAGGAGGATCAGGAGAAGAAGAAGGAGAAGAAGAAGGAGAAGAAGAAGAAGAAGAGATAAGTTTTGATTGAGATAAAATAACCACATAATGGGACTAAGACTGTCTCTCACAGTGATGACTTCTGTCTAGTGGAGGAGAAGGTGACTTCTGTTTACTAAAGACCTTTGGACTCAAGGCCACACACATGCATAGATTCACATACATGCATTTGTATACCAGGACCAGAAGATTTAGTAGATCAATATTCAGCATAGATGAATAGAACATTCTGGACTGCAGTCCAGAGCAATCTGGACCGCTGCTCTTGAAGAAAACAAAGAAGTTAGTTAGGGGAGCTTCCCAGAGGAGGAAATGTGTGTTTTAATTAGCACAAGGCCAAAATTTAAGTATAAATATACATCAAATAAAAAAAAAGTGAATTGATCTGAAACAGCATGACAGAAGAAAAGGGTGATGTTGCAGGCAAGAAAATAGTTGTATCAGATCAGAGGGATATATGGAGATGGGGCTATTCCAGTTTTTCAAATATTTTATGAGACTTTATTCTGTAGCTATCTTCAATGTAAGAGTTTCTTCCTTCCCTTGCTCAGTGTTTAGTGGGAATTGAAAGAGACATGCAATGGTGCAGTCCATGTGGTCATGTACAAAAGCATTGTGAAGAGCCAATGTCCAGGGTACAGCCACCAAAACATTGCTTCTGAGTGACTTAGTCTTGTTTTGAAGCTCGGCTTTGCTGCTTATTGATTGGGGAACTTACTTTTGAACCAAGCTAGGCAGTGTTTTCTCATCTCTAAAATGGGATGCTTAGGGGGTCTGCTTTGATGAGAACTAGAAAGTATTAAAGAACATACCCACAGGGCTTGTCCTGATCACGGGTAATTTAAATAAAGTTTAAATACATTTAAATACATTTAAATAAAGAGATAACAGGAGGGATGAGTGTGCCCCTTCCCTTAGGACTGTATTCTATGCTCCTTTGTACAAAGTAGGGGGATAAACACATTTTATGATGTCTGAGAGGCAGGGAGGGTTTCTATTTTTCCCCTTTGTCCAGTGTCCAGGTAATGAATGGCACATTCTTGAGAAATAGGATGACAAAGCTAATGAACTGCACAGGTTCTTAGTGGGCTCCCATCCATGACAACCAGTAACTCTGGCAGGTGAAATGGAATACTTAGAACATCTCATTTGATTCCCACACGGAGAGACAGGCCTGCATCTCAACTTGGTTCTTAATTGGTCACACTTTGAAATATGTTGCTTGCTTGTGACCCCAGAGTTAATAAACAGCCAGTCAGAGAATATTGTATTGAAAAGTGGTTCACGGGAAGGAACTTTACAGGATACCAACAATCAGGCATTGGGACTTTAGAGCAAATTACCCATTCATCAATTTCTCTTCATCTGGGAAGAATTCTTTCAGACCAAGGATCTTTGCTAGAAATGAGATCAATAAACAGAAATTCAAATTTACCCTGAAGACATGCTCCCAAATAGTACCGTTTTCTTGCCACCTTGATGCTGGTATCATTCTGGTCTTGAATGGCACCACATTGTAGACTTGCTTCCTCCTTGTCACCCCACATTTAATGAGTCAATTTAACCAATGATTCCACTCCCAGAAGTTTCTCCCCACCTCCCACCCCACCCTCCACTGTCCTAGTACTTCTTTTGAGATGCTAATGAGATATCTGCTGTTGTCTCTTAGCTGTTCCCCCTGCCACAATTCTTAGTCCCTTTCAAGTTATTCTCTATATGTCTGCAAAAACAGCCTTCTAAAATGTAAATTCAGTTCGATCACACTCTTGATTAAAATTTTCCAAGGACTCGCTGTTGACTTCAGTGTAAAGCTTGCTATGATGACAAGCAAGGTGTTCCACGATCTGGAGTTTGCCTAGTCCCTCCCTTTCCTCCCACTTTTTCTGTTTTCTGTTTCTTGCATAGTATTGAATATTTGACCAAGATCAAGGTTCTAAAAGAGTGGTCCTTCAGCTTTTCTGTTCTGTCTGCAATTCAAAGGTGCCTTGCTTTCCTTATTGGCCTGGAAGCTTCATCCCTTTGTCCAGTGTCTAAGGGAATGAATGGCACATTCTTCAGAAACAGATGACAAAGCCAGTGAGCTTGCCACCAACTTGTGTGAAGTCTTTTCCAAGAGTTCACTCAAAATAGCACTGTTCTTTTTGACAATATAATACTATTTTACCTGATGAATACATCTCATCATACTGAAATATCCTGTGCTGGGATGTAAGAACTAGTATAGTAGATTAGGCAGAAGTCTGGCATGCAACCAAGCTAGGTTTAATCCCCACCACCAGTATGGTCCCCTGAGGACCATTGGGAGCAATTTGAGGACAGAGTCTAGAGTAAGCCCTGAGCACAGTAGCTGTGGGTCACCAAAAAATTAAAAATAAAATAAAATGTGCTTTGCTCAAGCTTAAACTCAGACAAGCTGAAGGAGGAGCCCATGTTGCATAAATTTCCTTAAGCAAAACCCTTCAGGTGCCTGATGAATGCTGAAGAGTTATGAACCAAATAGTGAGAGAGTCTCCTAAGAGTAACAATATGAATATCAAAGTCCTGTGCTGGAGACAGTAGAAGAGTGGGAAACTTGCCTTACAGGAAATCAGTCATCAACCAATGTTCAAACCCTAAGCCCCACCAGACTGAATCCTGAGGGCTGAGTAAAGGAGTAAGCCCTGAGCATTGCTGAGTGTGCAGATCTCACCAAAATGAACGAATGAAAGGAAGGAAGGAAAGTAGGAAGGAAGAGAGTGAGGGAAAACAAGGAACAGAAGGAAGGACAAGAAGGAAGAAAGGATGAATGATAATGAAGGAGAGAAGGGATAGAGAGAGGGAGGAAAAGAGGAGGGAGAAAGGAAGTAAGAAATAGAAGGAAGGACAAGAAAAAAGAAAGGATGAACAAGAATGAAAGAAGGAAGGGATGGATGAATTAATGAAGGGAGGCAAGGAGGGAAGTAGGAAGGAAAGGAAAAAATGAAGGAAGGAAAGGGGAGGAAGAGAAAAGAAAGGAAGGAAGGGAGCAAGAAAGGAAGGAGGAAAGGAAAGAGGGAAGGGAGAGAGGGAGAAAGAAAGGAAGGAAAGAAGAAAGGGAGGGAGAAAGAAAGGAAGGAAAGAAGGAAGTAAAGAAGGGAGGGAGAGAAAAGGGAGGGGGGAGAGGAGGAGGGAGGGAGAAAAAAGGGAAGAAGAAAGGGAGGGAGGGAGGAAGGTAGGAAGAAAAGAGCTATTTGATTTTTGCCTGAAACCCAGGCACTGGGCATGACTTGAGAGCATGCTGAGTGTTGTTCATTGCCCACCTGCAATGGAGCAGCATCTCAGCTCCACATTCACCTGAGGTAAAGAGCTCTTGATCATGGCCAGCATGATGCACATGCTGCTGTTTATGAAGCTTGCTAAAATTTCAGAGCAGCTTCAGATGGTGGAATTGATGTGTACAAAAAGCTGTGTCCAGTGCTGTGTGCTAGACATAGATATGTAGAAAGGGCGTAGAAGGCTTCTGAAGTCCACTATCATCTACAGCTCAGTTCCCATGGCCAGGACTAAACACTTCACCCTGAGAAGTATTTGATGGGCATTCTCAGGGTTGCCGGGAGGATAGAGGCAGCGAGGAAATTGGGGAAAAGGAAAACGTCTGCATTTCTGACCAAAAAAGAAAGAATCCCGTCTGGCACTGTAAGAGTTAATTCAAGCTGCCTTAGTGATGAATGACTATAATACTGTCTACGTAATGGGTTTCCTATTTAAATTTTGTGAGGATTTAATCAGTTGGGTGCAGCTGTGCACGATGCACCATAAACTATGTTGAAAAATATGTAGACATATACATTTATCTGCTACAAATTAAGCTCACTTAGAGGTGGTCTTAATGGCCCATGTAGCCATCATTACAAGCATAAATTCTAAACTGTCTGTTTCCAGTGAATTTGCTTTGAGAAAAAAATTAATGCTCATCTTTAGCCGAGCACAGTAATAAATGAAAGGACCCTTAATTTGCAAAGCGCTAATAGCCCAACCATTTTTCACTAGGAAACCCTTGCTGGATCCTATACAGCAGGGTACTTCATAGGGGGCGCTGCTCCCCAGCCTGGGGAATGGTTGTTGGCTTTCCAGAGGCTGGTTCTCTGCAGCTCACCTCTTTCTGAATGAGCTGTAATCCAGGTTCTGAAGGCAGGGCTTGTGCTAACCTGACCTTCTCTGAGTGATGCATGCTTCTTTGGAGCTGTGCCGTGGACTTTGTTCTGGGTTAAAGGGAAACATACACAGCACATAGTTATCCCATTGGTCAGCACGGAGCTTGGGGCTGATGTAAATTCAGAGCAACCAATGTTCTTCCATTTTCTTTTGCAGGTTCCAAAACTGGAAAATGGAACCAGGTTCCATTTATCGTTTCAGAGCAGCATGATTTTAGGTATTTGCTTTCCTTGCTACTGCTTATTTGCAAGGCATTCTCTCATTCTCTTTCATATCTCAATTAATTCTTAAAAAAAACATAGGAAATAGGGTAAGTCATTTCCCCTGATTTAAATGATTTAAATATGGGTTCTGGAGCAAATCAAATCTGGGTGTAGTTTAAAGGGAAGTTCACTCTCAGAGTTGTGCAAAAGCCAACTCTAATTTATATACCCCTGGAAATGGCATCCCCCTTTAATTTTTAAATGCCTCCTTTGACATACCTACCCTAATCATACCTTTAAGTAGAGACCCCAAGTGCAGAGAGATTTAATAACATAGGACACAGAGAAGCTAAGTGAAATCTCTAGAGTTAAAGGCAGAATCGGAAAAATTTGGATTTCCCTCTCTTGTCCCAGGCACTGTGATAATGCCTGTTTGAATTAAGAAGCTTGGCCAAGTTCGGCTCTTATCATTACTATCTAGCTGTATACTAGAAGTGTTAACAAGCTTTCCCTCCAGTGAACTTTTATTTACAGAAATAAGCTACTTAGTACATTCATTTATGTCTAATATCTGCATGCCACACTAGAATTTTCATCACTGTATCCTCTGTTAGAAAATTGTTTGACTCCTAGCAGGTATTTAACTGAGGACATTGTATTTGAAAGATAATTCAAGGAGAAATTGTGTGAATCAAGTCTAACTATCTTGTTTCTCAGAATGGACCATAACCATTGAGAAGGTTAGATTCCTTTCCTTTAAATATCAGGGGTCTCCTCTGCTTAGTCTTCTGAGAGAAAAAAATTCAGGTTGGAAATTTCAGGGAGAAATAAAACTTAAGGGTGTTTTTTTTTTTTTTTCTGGGATTTTTTCCAGCAGAAAGGCAGAAACACTCATAGTCACCCACATGTCTTATGGGGAGAGTTGTAAGCCACAGTGGCAGAGCGATTCAGATGGTGAAATCAGAATCTCAAAATAAAAACTTAACTCATTGGGCTTGACTGGGGGCAGATAGATATACTAATGAGGACTGACTCCCCAACTTGTGCAGAGGTGTGCAGAGAGATCTTCCAGACCAGAGATGCACTTTCTCCCTGGATCCATCAGCTCAGTTGCCTTATTTGAAAAGAGTGACTTGGGGCCCGGGAGATAACATGGAGGTAAGGCGTTTGCCTTTCATGCAAAAGGTCATTGGTTCGAATCCCGGTGCCCCATATGGTCCCCCGTGCCTGCCAGGAGCAATTTCTGAGCATGGAGCCAGGAGTAACCCCTGACCACTGCCGGGTGTGACCCAAAAACCAAAAACCAAAAAAAGAAAAAAAAAAAGAAAAGAGTGACTAACTGGAAGGGAGCTCATTTCCTGACCAGGACTCTAGGTAGGCTCCCATCCTGCTCTGCATAGGAAGAAAAGAATGCATTTTTTACACATCTGGCCCAGAGCTCTGCACAACTGATCTATTGACAGTTGGCAAGATTGTGGAACAAGCCTGTCATTAGTGTGGTTAGCCTTAAAACAGAGGATGAAATTAGGAGGAGCCAAGAAGGGATGCTTTGCAACCATGCTGAACACCTGAGAGAGGGGACCACAACAAGCTGCAAGTATCCCAGCTTTGGGAATGTTTGATGGGTGTAGTTTTTACTAGGTTGTTTCAGTGAGCACTGGGCAGACTAAATTTTTCACACACAGATGGCCAGGTTTAGTTTCTAACAGATTGTCAGGGTAACATATTTAAAGTGATGGCATATTTAACATATTTGAAGGACTTCTGAAACTCTTCCACTTGCGAATCTTATTATCAGAAAAATGCTACATGGGCAAATGCTGCCAGAAATGCCTTGAATTCATGACAGGGCTAATTTTGTATTAATTTTTGGTGGTCGTGTATTCAGACCAAACTTTACATGACCGCCACATTCAACACCCAGATGGGATTGTTACCCAAGAGTTAAGAAGTCAGAACATCTATGCCCAGACACCTCACAAATATTCATCTATTTAGCTCACTAATGATCAGACTGATCTGACCTCATTTCTGAGACCAACCAAAGCAATGATCTTCTGGGTCCATCTAACAGCTTCTAAGCAAGTCCTACTGTGTTCATGGAATATCAGCTGCCCCTTTTCTATGATTCTTGGGAACCACCATGCTACCCAGGTCTTTGCAAATTTTGAGTCAATTTGAAAACTGATTCTAAATTTGCTAGTAGCATTCCCAAATCTCTGCAAAGCATAACTCCTTTTCAGCCCTCTACACATATGGTCTGTAACCCATGATGCCCATTAAGACCCTAGTGTTTCATCTGTTGCTGCTGCTCAGTTCTCAGCCAGAATAAATCCCCAAGAAGTACTCTTCATGCAAGAATTAATAACATCCCCTTTAGATCACTCAGACACAATGGGCACCAGAATCACCAGCCAGATTGCTCAGATGTTTATAGTGACTCAACCCACAAGGAATGTATGGCCAGTCAAGCTCCAGGGGAGGTTTCTATTGCTGGTTCTGGGACTCCCATTTTTTGCATCACTCTATTGGATCTGGGTTGAGGTACATCACAAGGGGTGAAAATGCCCTCCAACAAAGTGAATGACCAGCCTAACTCTACTGTGTCAGTGTCAAATGTTTCTGAGTGGACAGGAGTCCAGCCAGATGGGTCCTTGAGGAAGATTTACTGGCTGTTCTGTTTATGGAAGCAGAGGTAAGGAGAGACAACCAACACTGCTATCTCCAAACCAGGCAAAAGCCCAAGTTGCTAGGTGCAGCTCAGGGACTCTCAAAGCCCTTGTCCTTGAGCACATCACAAAGAGAGGGAGGGGGGCGCCTGGAAGGGGACAAGTTTCAGACACACCCACTCAGCTGATGCGTTGGGCACTTGGCCTCTTCTTGTCCATGGACTTTGCTCAAAAGCAACTTGGAAGGGAGGCCCATATCGCTAAAATATCTGGACCTCAATTCACCACAATATGTTGACCGTGTTAGAAATTTTCACCCTCCTCCCCCGCAATGGGAAAATAGAATGTTCCTAGTAGCTACCAATTGGTGGCTTATATACGGGTTGTTGCCCCTTATGGATTTTATGAATGAACCCAGATGACCCCTGTATACTGATAAATTTGTTTTGTTTTTCTAGACTATTTTTTAGCCACAGAAACCAAAAAACACTCCAGTAACTTATTCAAGATCACATCAGAAGCATGAATCCAGGTCTGGTTCACTTAGCCAGCATATCAACTGTGAATAATCCAGCTCGCTCTGGTTCTCTTGTTTCATACAGGTTAGCTTTTCAATGTGCCTGGAACACTTGAATCTTTTGAGAGAGTCTGAAATACACTCAACCTCCTGGAACCTTATCTTCCAGCCACTGTTTATAGAAAACCCCAAGAAGTCAGGTAACTTACCCCAGGCACACCATTTGAGAGCAGAAAAAGGGTGGAAATCCCTCTAGAGTGGCTCTAGCACATGCTCCATGAGGCCAGGGCTTCATAAACTTTTCACATGTAACCTTTCTTTGCCTGAGAAAGTTTTACATGATCCTGAGTATATAAACCAACCATTGGCTAATAATAAACCATGAAAAGGGGGGTTGGAGCTGTGGCGCAAGCGGTAAGACGTTTGCCTTTCCCACACTAGCCTAGGACTGACCATTTTTCAAAACCCTGGTGTCCCATATGGTCCCCCAAGCCAGGAGATTTCTGAGCACATAGCTAGGCGTAACCCCTGAGCCCAAAACCCTAAATAAATAAATAAATAAATAAATCATGAAAAAAATTATTAAAACAATTAAGATTCTTCTCACATTCAGTTACATGAGTATTTCTGAAACTTTTTTCTGACATGGCCTTTTCCTAACCTTTCCTTCTTTCCTTCCTGTGGACACCCCCAAACTCCCATCCTACCAGCTGACATCCAAGTTGTTTGTGAAATTTTCACTGTGGTCTTCTTAGAATACCCAGGGGTTCACAAAGGCTTATATGTCTTTAATTGAGACACCGAGTGTGGGGTTGTGAGTGTATTTAGGGAGCATTCACTCCATTCTATCTGAACTCTCACATGCAACTGAAGAGAGTGAGTGACAGCTCCAGAAAGGTGCTGGCAGGAACTGCCCAGCCAACTCCACTCCAGAGACACCCTTTGTGTTCAAGATCCAGTGTCTCTCACCACAAAGAGTGGTGAGTGCAGTTAGAGAAATAACTACACTGAGAACTATCATAACAATGTGAGTGAATGAGGGAAGTAGAAAGCCTGTCTCGCGTACAGGCAGGGGTGAGATGGGGAGGAGGGAGATTTGGGACATTGGTGATGGGAATGTTGCACTGGTGAAGGAGGGTGTTCTTTACATGACTGAAACCCATCAACAATCATATTTGTATTCAAGGTGTTTAAATAAAGATATAATTTTTTAAAAAAAGGGCAGAGAAACCCTGTATCTCTAGGCCAAGGGAATTCCCTTTCTAATCTCCTCAATATTTACTGTGCATATGCAAGAAAAAAACAGATCCAGTTTCTAGGAGATTGAAATATCAGAAGTAAGAAGAGTGAGCATTGGCTAGAATATTGCAGAAAGGACAAGACTGCAGCAGACAAGAGAAATGAATCCAACTTCAGCATCCTTTCCCTCAAATTCTCTCTAACAGCATCGGTTCTGCCCTGAAACTATTTATAGGAAATATCACCTCCAAAGCATTAGTTTGCAGTCTTGAGCCTTTCACACTGCTCCCTTCATGAACTTGGTTTGCTACATACCCACACGGCCTAGTAGATAATGACTCACTGCTGGAGTGGGGTGGGAGACTTCCCTTTGTAAAAACTGAAATTAAATTGTTTCCAAATTGGTGAGAAACCCAGTTACTTAAAATATAGTTATTAAAAAACTGTAAGTGGAAAATGAGCAATATTAGGTGGTAACATTTAAAATAACACAATGAAAACAAAACAATGTTATTAAATGCAAATATAGGTCTTGTTACAGGCCCAGCCTGTGGCCTGTTCTGTTTGATACAAAGGGAGAAAAATAGGGCTCCATAAATGAGGCAGTTTGATTGTAAACTGGTGTCTCCCCGCTAACACATTAGCTCCTTCCCTCCTCCCATCTCTAATCTATAGTGAAAATAACATAAAGTTGAGAAGGAAATTTTCTCTCTAGGTGGATCTAAATGGATCTAGCACCTGTTGGCACTGGCTACCAGGCACCAGAACAAACCACAGGACCTTTCTCAAATGTACCTGGGAACACTTGGGGGAGAGCTCAGCTTCTGGTCTTTTTTTCCCCTGCCAGCTCTGTGACTCCAGGAAAGCCACTTCCATTCTTTGGATCTCAGTTTTCCTACCAATGAGGTGCAAGTTTCAACTATGTCTATGTCACCAGGCAAGGTCTTTGATGCTTTGGAAGCCCAGAATCTGTTCAGCTCCAGGCCTTTAAGGTTGCTTCAAGCCATAGCTTCTTAGGAAGCTGAGACTAAAACCTGCCAAAGTGTCAGGGAGAGATCCCTGTTCCCACATAGTACCTGTTTCAGGGCTGAAATAGTTATATGACTTTCTGGGAAGCCTCCCTCCATGGGCAAAATTAATTCAGAGGCGTGCAGAAAGGCTGAAGATTTGGGCAAAAGATCTCAGCGGATAAAAAAAAAAAAGCCTGTTGGATTCCCAAAAAAACAGCCTAGTGGGCAATTGTAGTCGCTCACTTTGTTTAGAATATTTTGTCACCTGTAGGATTATCTGCTATGATAAAATTCATATCTTCCAGCCTTCAAATAAAGATGTCCCCAGGAGGGTATTGATGGCATCATTGTTGAAAAGAGAAAGGGAGACCTGGTGGTTCCATTGTGTGTGGAATGAAAGGGCCGGGGAATAGATCTATTTTTATATTAGCAAGCCACAGACTATTGAACCCCTACATCAACTCATTCTTGGGACACAACAGCCCCCCTCCAGGAAGTAGGAATGTGTTTCTAGCAAACAAGCACAGGCTTGGACCCCCTTAGGTGGGCCTGATTAAGGGGCCCGGAGCAGTGTTATGCTCTTAAACTCTGCACACAAGGGACCCACTGGTGTCTGTGCTCTGCCCACAGCTTCTCGGCTGCAAGCAACAAATGCTGACCACCACCCCCTTCCAATTCTTTTCTGCCTATTCAGTTGTCTCTACTCACCCCTGGGGACACTGTACTAAAGAATAAGGATGAGGACTGGCTCAGGAGTCGATTACTCCCCTATTCTAAATTCTGCTTGAGGATCCTGAGGGTCATCCAGGGGGTGTTATATGAATCTGAATTACTGCTCACTGGCCATTCTACTCTCTCAAGCCCCTCTCCAAAACAGCAGCCACCCCAGAATTTAAAGGGGAGCTCCAGAAGCAGTAATCTCAGATTGAATCAGAATTCTGCCACTTGTCCTCACAAGCCTCAGTTTTCTCATCTGTAAATTTGGACTAGCGAGGGGATATGACTTTTAGTGTGATGTGCAGACAAGGGAAAACACGGACTATGCTCCACACTAAACCTAGCTCAAAGGACATGCTGAGCAAGCCACATTGGTGACCCAGTGATTCCCCTCTGCCCTCAGTTCTGCCTGCTCTATATTGTTTTATTTTGGGGTTCTTCGGCCACACCTCATGGTTCTCAGAACTTTACCCTAGCTCTGTGTTCACAATCACTTCTGGTAGTGCTCTGAACATCATACCTAGTATCAAAGATTGAACGGAGTTGTTTACAAGGCAAAGAGCCCCATGTTGTACTAACACTCCAGCACCCACTATCCTTCTCTGTTCCACTGAAGTTTTACCTCTCCCCCTGTTCCCCTTAGCCTCACTCAAAAGTGTTGACTGGTCCAAAAATGACAGCACAGTTCATTGACCAGCAGGTGTGCTAGCCTAGAAAGGACTTGGGAGACTCATGGGGAACAGGAGCTGAACTGCCCAGTTCCTTCTGTTTAGTCCCTCCTAACATCACCTTCCAGCTCTCCAGGGTTGGTACTCTGTACCCACATTGGCTCCTAGCAGGCCTGCAAAGAAGCAGTGGGGTTCCCTAACTCCACTGCACTATCAGGTAGCTGCATCAGACATAAAAATGGTTGGATGGATCACATATGCTCTCTGTATCCACAGCAAAGTGGAAGCCTGTTTTTTCTGGGAGTTTAGTGCTCCTATTACAGCTCTGAGAGGCTCCCAATCTTTTTTTTTTGTTTGTTTTGTTTTTTGTTTTTTGGGTCACACCCAGCAGTGCTCAGGGGTTACTCCTGGCTCCATGCTCAGAAATTGCTCCTGGCAGGCACGGGGGACCATATGGGGCAGCGGGATTCGAACCGATGACCTTTTGCATGAAAGGCAAACGCCTTACCTCCATGCTATCTCCTGGGCCCGAGGCTCCCAATCTTACAGAATCATCCTTCTGCTTTGCCTCTACCTCACTTTTTCCTCCTCCCCACAGATCTAGGTACATCAAGCTTGGGCTGTATATGAAAAAAATCACCCAAACTCATCTACTGACAAGGAGATCAGAAAATCTGGGTAGAATGTTGATTTAGAGATTTTGATTTGTCTGTTTTGGACAATATTCAGTTGTGCTCAGGCAGCTATTCTTTTGCTCTGTGATTACTTGGGAGTTCGTTTCTGGAGCTGCTGAGGGACTATGTAGTACCAAGGTTAGAACCCAGGCCTCCCTCATGTAAAGCATGCTCTTAGCCAAACTTCCTCTTCTCTCCCTTTCTATTTCCTTCTCTTTTTCCCTCTGTCTTTTTCTCTTTCTCTGTCTCTTTCTCTCTCCCTCTCTGACCCTTGATTGAAATATTTTTAAAAATTCTTCTAGGTTATTCTCATGCAAGCAAGGGCTCCAAGCTATAGGAAGTGAGGCACCTATGAATAAACCCCACTGGCTGCTCTGTCACCTGCCACCCCAACTCCTGCCTCTCCCTGGTCTTGACAGATAACCCCTAAGTCTCCAAGCTCTGGGTGCAACTGCACAGACTCAAGTCCTGTTGACTTATGTACTAGAAAGCCTCTATCAGGAGAGGCTTTAAGCCTCTTTCCTCATCTGAGCATCTGATGAGTGGTGCAAACATCAAGATGGTACTGAAGGAGCAACCAATAGATCACAAAGCTGTGGGGAATTAGCACCCCACAGTAAGTTCTTGAAGAATGTGGCTGCCTCCCTTTTAAGAAGTCTTCCTTCCATCCAAGGAATGTTGCACAGTAGTCAGCCTTTTCCCCAGAGCTGCTCTTAATGGAACAATGTGATGACGTTAAAGTGAACCAGCCTCACTTCTGCCTCCACCTCAGGTTAGAAATGGTGCATATTTAGTGGTGAGTAATCTGGACACACCATGAAAAAGATGAATGTAATGAAGTTAATTCCCAGAACACTGCTCTGAAAAACTTCAAGCACTTTTCAT
The DNA here is from genome assembly GCA_004027635.1 of Crocidura indochinensis. Classification (NCBI taxonomy): domain Eukaryota; kingdom Metazoa; phylum Chordata; class Mammalia; order Eulipotyphla; family Soricidae; genus Crocidura; species Crocidura indochinensis. The sequence continues at coordinate 42,789 of PVKC010002338.1, forward strand.
TGCTCAGGGTTTGCTGGATCAAAAACACATATCACCACTTGCATTTTGGTGTTCTTAGATTTTTTTAAATATTACTCTAGGTTTACCTAGGGAGATAGTTCCTAAGGTGGAAGCACATATTTTACATACAGAAGGCCCACATTCACAGTGTGCATAGCCCCTGAGCATTGCTGAATATGGCTCCAAGCAAAACCATCAAACTTTATTTTTAATATGCATGCAAATTAGTATGTGCATACATGCACACACAAATACACACACATGCACCTTGATCTTTTAAATTTTTAAAAGATGCAATGTTGGGATTTATGTTCCAACTATCTTTTTTTTGGCCATCAAACAACAGCCCTTACTATTGGATGGCTGACCAAGTGTGTTACCTTTCTCTATTTTTAGGTATTCCATCTCAGAAGCTGGCACTTAGTCCTCCCTTGGAGGTGGAACCTGAAGCAGGTGCTAAGGTAGTTCTGTCCTGGAGGAGCCCCCTCTTGCTCTCTTCTAGGAGGGTAGAGAAAGGGGTCAAACTGGCCTCGGAATCAGGGTTTGACACAAGTTCTGGTGACCAACAGAGCTCCATTCTCATCTGGCAAATGGGGACAGGATATTTTACCCACTGGCCATTTCATGAAATCTTTCTTCTTTAGTGGGGAAGCCTGAATCTCAGGGATTCTCTGTGCTGAGCCAGGTGGAGAGTAAAACACCCTTCCAGACAAAGGGGCACTTAGATATGAGATACTGAAAGGCACCCCACTGTCCAACAGATGGTCCTGGGCCAGATGGCTGGGAGAGAGGCAGAGAGCGCCCAGGTGTTGGCTGAGGCAGTGGAGCTCTGAGGAGAGAGTTCACTTGTCCACCCTTCCATCCCATTTATCCTTTGGGGGAGCACCGCCCAGCCTGACAGCTGTTTAGTCTGGGAAGTTTTCCAGGCACAGTGTGGGGAAAGTGGGCAATTAACCCCATGCCAGGCCCTGCTCTGGCACAAAATCAAGTAGGTGAGTGTGTCTGGGTGGTTTTAGACTTACTCATGTTTATCATTCACCTTCAACCAAGAGCCCTTTACAAGATGAGTCTGAACTCCAATAAATATCTCCTCTATCTACCTACCTCCCTCTTCTCTCTTCCACCTTTCTCTTTCCTGTCCCCTAAAACTTTCACCCCCAGTTCCATCCTATAGATCACCTCTATTCCTAGCTGCTGAAATCGTCCTTTGGCTGCCACCATTTATATCAAATACTGAGCTCCTCTG